>ML777296.1:228961-243244 GCA_009831015.1 Picea engelmannii | reverse complement strand
ACTTTATAAGCAAAGACAACGTGAAAAGAGGATGCAAAAGATTTGCACTCATTGTCAGAAGAGGGGTCATCTCATTGACCAATGTTGGACATTGCATCCAACCACTCATCCACAACACAAGAAGCATATGGATAAAGAGTTTGGAAAGAATGGAAGAGGAGATTCCATCATTGATGTGAGTCAAGATGATTCAAAAGAGGACGATTTCCAACAGAAAAAGTCACCGTTGAGTTGGCTTGGTAAGAAATGGTTGGATTTATTGAGCAAGTAAAGCTTGCATTTTCTTTTGTAAATGCACTTTTCAGCGTTATGTGTGCATTTATGGGAAGCATGATAAGTTGCAGCAGTTTATCATAACTTGTATGATGCAAGTTGCATGTGTATGCAATTCATTTGAAGGCAATTTTGTTTGTTGCACCAATTCGCCAGGAGGATGTAAAGATGGATATGATGTTCATTTGTTACAGCCATATATCTTTTTCATATTCATCTCTTATGTACCCACATGTTTTTGGGTTTATGTACTTATGTTTGTACTGGAAGGAGAGTTGAAGAGTCATGCGCATGCATTTGTTTTTATGAATGTGTAAGTAGTAAACTGGTGATAGTTCATCATGAATGACTCATGATTGTAACATGACTGTGTATCATGTTTGTCGACTTGTCAATTTGGGAAGGTCGATATGTTTCAAATGAGTTTCGACTAGTGTCGATGATTGTCTGATGACTATGTTGTGTCGATCATGTTTTTCGACTTATGTTTAGTTGATGGTGTTTGTTGACTTGTAAGTTGATTTTGAGGACACCAAGATGCAGGAAAACACCATGTTCTTTGATGAAGTACAAGATGTGACAGTTTTTTTGAAGAACAAAATATTTTGTTGGCATCATTTTTTAGTCTTGTATAATTTGTTTTCAAGATTGATGGTTTTCTTGGCTTGTGACAAGATGTCGCAGGAAAGTTTTTGCATCCATTGGAGAGCTGATTTTGTTGACGTTAAAGAGTTAGAAAGAGGGACTTGATTCTCAGTGGGAAGGTTGGTAGTCTTCCAAGCACAAAGAGAGAAGTGGGTCAGCAACAGCCAGAGAACAGTGGTTGAGGGACATAGCCAGTTGCAGTGCAAGGCATGTCAAGGTATCCAGGTGATTATCCAAAAAGACATTTCAAGTAGAATCAGTTGATAGAACTTGAAAGAAGAAGAGTATTGAATCTTAGATAGATAATCATAAGATTTTGTGGGTCCAAAATCCTTTCAGTGGGAAGGTGTGATCAAAATCTGGACCAGGGGTCAAATTTTAGCTCAAAAATCAACATTCTCAGAATTGCCTAAAAATGAACGAGAGAGTAGCCCTCGTCGTCACGAACCCAACACAACTCATTTCGTCTCAAACAGACGTTGGGAGTGAGAGATATAGAGATCTGTTCGAATCATCAAACAGGCAAAAAAAAGGGATGCTGACTGGGCAGTCCGTACAGGTTGACATGGAAAATGTCGTACAGGTGACGTGGCATGAAGTACGTTGAACGGGCAGCTGCTGACATGGAAGTCATCTATTGGTAGATGTGGTCTAATCGCAATGCGACACGTGGCATGGTTTTGGCAAATTATGAGGTGCCACGTGGCCCAGTCATGGGCTGCCACATGGCAACCCTTTATTGGTTGTTGGTCTATTGGTTTGTTGTTCAAAATTTTGTGTAGTCCACCGGATTCGAACCGTGGACCTCCCCCATATTCCAAAGTCTTGGTAATAGCCGCGCTACCAATGCGCCCACACGTTGTTTCTTACATTATATCGTTTTCATATTTATTTAAGTTGCTATGTGTTTTGGTTTGGGCGCAGGTCGAGCCGGGGCTTAGCCCCGACCCACGGTTCTATTGCATGTTAACATATGACCACCACTTTTGTATATGGGTGCGCGTGCATTTTGATTCTGGTTTGGACAGTTACAACCAACCGTTGGTTAGACACTTGTCATTTTACGATTCGGCTTTGGAAACTTAGCCCCCTTTTTTGATAGCGTGAGGTTTTATGGAGGACCACACGACCACGAGTTTGGCGGTTAGGGGTTGGGCACGCCTAACCGTCCTACAGTTTAGACCATTTTTCAGTTGTGCACGTGTGTTGGGTTTAAACACAAATTTGGATCGTGTTCTTGGTTCAAGCACACAGAGGTGCGTTTTGGCGAATCAGAGCCAGCAAGCTTGAAGGAAGAGGATGGCAGGAGGCCTATCTTTCTCATTTTTTGGCCGATTGAGGTGTTGTAAAAGCCCAGCTAGGGGTTTTTGGATGTCCTGAATCCATTGGCACTATTATCAAGGCCATTTGAAGACTTATTTTGCAGGTTTTTCACCATTGAAGTTTCAGGAAGCTCCAGGGAGATTGAAGCCTTCATTGATTGAGGATATGTTTTGGTCAGCCTATGTTTGTTTTCTGTGATTGAATAATAATTTTTGGCTAATTGTTATGCTCTAAACACATTGGGACAGGTTTCAGAGGATTTTGAGGACTTTTACAGGTGTTTTTTCCAAAGAGAATCTTAGGGAAGCTTATGGCCACATGTAGAAGAGGTCATGCCCGGATGAGCCATGATCCGTTTTAAGAGTTTTATTAGTCATTTTTGGGGTTTTTATGTGTTTTGATCTCAATGGTATAGTCTATTTTTCCATTGGAGTTGAGAAGCATATTGTAAAAGAACTTTTGACAAATTAATCCCAGAGAGCCAAGTCCATTGATGGAGGCTCAAGGAGATGTAGACCAGAGGGGGGTGAACTCATTTATCATCTTGTTATTGTTGTGAGTTTAATGGTTTATTTTCTGAAATTTATTTTGTTGTGTATTTATTTGAAGCACATATATAACCATTTAAAAGAACATATTATCACACATAAGCATTTACAAGAAGATACATAAGTTTGACACATAAACTATCTTGCATATTTTAACACATGAAGCAAGGTCCTGTAAAGTTTATTTTTAATGAAGTAGAGGGTGCTTGCATAGCATAAGAAGTCAGCCTTCTATTTTCAGATCATGACTTTATCACAGAGAAAATAATACTTGATCTCAATGTGCTTCAACCTTTCATGGAACACCAGGTTATCTAAGATCTTCACACAACTATGGTTATCACAATATATCACGGTCAAGTCCAACAGTTGATCAAATAGTATAGAAACCAACTTACAGAGATACATTGCTTCCGTACAAGCATCATGAGCTACAATATACTATGCTTTCGTACAAGCATCACAAGCTACAATATACTCTGCTTCTGCAATGTTGAGTGCAACAAAATTTTGTTTCTTGCTAGCCCATGATATCATGGAAAATATTAAATTGAACAATATCAAATAATCACTTCTTCTATCATCTACACTCCCTACCCAATGTGAATTGATAAATACATGCAGCTGTATATCATAACTCAAACGTCCCATGAAGATATTTCAAGGCATGATTTTCAATTATTCAATTCTCATGGATAGGTTCCACCTGAAACTATTTTCACAACAAATAAAATATTTGGCCGAGTATTCTCCAACTACATTAACGAGCCATTCAATTGTCGATAGAAGGATGGGTCTACTAGATTAGAGTATCTCAACTTCTTCATATCTTTCATCATGGGAGTTTGTCATAAGTTTTCAATCCACCATCTTGAACTTTTGAATAACCATTTCAATACACTTCCTTTGTCATAGGAAGTTTTCACCATGCTTCTATTGTACATGAGAGGCTCTGACCCAGGTTGCTTGAATCCATACAAGGTATTCTTATATCTTCATAAATGGGTCTCTTTTTGGTATACCTCAAAACCTTCACGTTGTTCTATATGATTCTTCTTCAATTACTATGTTGAGAAGAACAATCTTTACATCCATCTAATGTAAACTCCAACCTATGGATATTGCAATAGATATAATGGTTCAAGTAGAGGTATACTAGAAAAAGTTGTGATCATAGTCTTCTCCCTCCTTCTGGGAGAACCCTCTAGCCATGATTATCACCTTGTATCTATCAATTCTTCATTTTATAAGTCTTTTTCACAATTTCTTACATACATTTTTCTTCACCTCAACTTCCTTCTTCAACGTTTGACTCCATGGAATCTTCTATGGATTCCATGCCCTTCCTTCCTGAAGGTTCCAACTTCTTCCTTTTTCCATAGGAGCATAAATGTAGATGGACAACTAGGGATATTCAAGGATTATTTTCAAACAAGAGTTCTTCTAGATTCAAGTTGAACATGTGTTGTTTATCATGGCTACTACTTCCAATGAAGAACATGAACATATAATTCATGGTATTCATAGATTCTTCCATGGATCATATTATTGAGGATTAGTTCCCTCCTAATCCCAACTTCATGCTTGAATGAGAAATATGCATGCTCTTATTTTGGAATTATGTAATCAACTACATCCATCTGAGTCTCTTCTTTCTACATCCTTCTTTCTTTCTTCAAAGTGTCACAAGTCTATTCTTGTTTCCTCTTGATTATTGACTTCCTCTAAGTGTAACTCCCTCTGAGTCTCTTTAAGTTTGCTTCTATCTGTTCTGATTGCTAACCATCTTGCAGTTTTTGCAATCCTTGTTTCATCCTTATAAACTTATTCTATGGTAGCTTCCACAAAGATTAAACAGGTTTTACAAGAGTAACTACCTAGAACAAGAACAACAAGAGAAAACAAGAAATATCTCACTAGAGGAAATGTTAGTTCATCTTGTAAACAAGTACAATAAGAATATATATCAATGGTATTCATATGTACTAAAGTATTCATTGCACCTAGCAATAATAGAACCTTTCAAAGACTACTTTTGTAATGTAGAAACTATCACCCTTGATATATACAAATTTGAAGCTTAACAATTTAATCAAACCTGCAACTTGAAGCCTCGCCTATTCTGGAGGGTGTTCTTTCTCTTCTCAATGCACTTAATCCAATATTACAACTTGGAAAAGGTCACTGGTACATTTCTTGCAAACACACTCATATTTTTCTATATGATATAACTTGGATAACATATACAAGTGCATACCTTTGAATTCTTGTAGCATCGTCCGACTTGTATTCCAATCTGAAACTAGATACCATCTTGACAAGAAGATATTTGAAACCGAATCGAAAGATTCAATGATTAGAGCAAGCTAGAAACTCTAAAATTTCAATTTTGACCACAAAATCAATTTGACCAGAAGTCAGCCTTTGGATTTGACTTTGACTAGTCAACCTTTGACCAAAAATAAAAACCTAACGTTTTTGCTATATGAGGAAACCAAGAGGTGTGCTAGGATAGGGAATAATAGGATGTCAGTGAATTAGGTCAAATGCTTCACCAAAAGTGCCCGAACATAAGGGTTAGGGTTTGTTGCAACTGCATAATTAGAAAACCTAATTGCAGCTGTAATTGGTGCCACTATGAGATTAAAAATAACTTCCCAATCTATCTTCCAGTGGTTATACTATTTGAAGATAGTGTGGGCCCATAACCTGTTAGAATTAAAAGAGATGTGCTCGTTTTTTCATAGACAATATATTAATATTGTCACCCAACCATAGGCATGCAACCACCCTCGAGAACCATAACCTTGACAGATAGAATAATTTTGGAAGAAGTACCAGACCCAACAGATAACAAAGAGATAACATATATCTCTTTCTCCAAGCATAACACACCAAAGAAGAAAGTCCATAAACCAAAAACCAAGACCGAAATCCCAGTTGTAATAGTTGCAACTAAACTCCTCCAAACTTCCACATCACTTGTCTTGTGTGAGTTGTGAGGGTGTGAATGACCAAATGAGCTCAAGAACCCTCTAGTTATAGTTCTTTTTGTCTCTTGGCCAGGCCAAATTCTTCTTTTAGAGGCTAATAGTTAAATATTAATTATGTTAATGAGTCGACATGTCTTCTAGGGTTTCTATAGATCTGTTTAGGGTTTTCTCCAGCTTCCAGAGCATTCTAATCTTGCCAGAGTTTATACATGGAGGTTAGTACCCCCCATAGCTACTGTAACATCAATATATTAAAGGTCTTTTTAATCAATTGAATTATTACTGTGATATGCCTTGAATTTGTCTTTGAGCCTAGGACAATCTTAGGAACAATAGGTTCATTGGAATATTGACCTTGTGGAGGGTTTTACATATGCTAGTAAATATATTTTTTATTAATGGTTTAGAGTTAAGGGAAAACAACCTATTAGTATCTTGAATTATCATATTTTGTTACACAATATACGATAGGGATATATTTTCCTCTACTCAGTTTTAGATTGAGTCATTTGCATATTTTAATAGCTTAAATGGGGAGAAAAGAGAAATATTATAAAATTACATTTCTATATCTCATAGCACAGTATTTACCCCAATATAGAAATCTCATCCAAGGGAGAAATATTCATAAATTATCTTGTACCACAAGCCTATTTTCTTTCAAGTAGTTTATTGGGCCTTATTAGAGTAAATGTATAACTATTTGTAAATCAGGGGAGCATATTACAATTAAGCACTCAACCACTCGAGATAGCTCACTAGGATCGTGTGTGTGTGTGTGTGTGATTTCTGTAGTGATTATATTGTTAAAATTTTGGTGTGCTCATTTAGCCATAGACAATGTCACATCATTGTCACCCAACCATAGGCATTCACTATGCCACCCCCGAGCACACAAACCTTTTCTTCGATAGAATGATTTCGGCAAGTCCACACTAGAACCAACAGATAAACCCTAACCAGAAACACCATTGTTTCAACAACAACACAATACCAATATAACACACATCTACTAATGTAAGTGTACCTTTACGAAGAGAAGCGCACAAGAGAGATACCAGAAATATTGAGAAAAATCCACCACAACTGCTGCACCACTCTCTCCAGAATTTCACCTCCTGCTGCTGCAGCTGCAACTCCTTAAACTTGCACACTAGCTTCTACTGCAACTTCTCCTTATACTTGTGCCTTTCTTTCTAAGTGAGTGATATTTTGTACAAATAAAATAATGCGTCACCTTATTTATACTTGTTCTACCAGTGAACTTTCCCCACAGGGCCGACCTATCTTTTCTGGTAAATATAATTTACTTTGACTTTTTCTGGTAGGGCCGACTTCTCTTTATGGGTTTCTTATTTATTTATTATAATTCTCCTTGGGCCAAATTCTCATCCATGGTTTCCACACATCTGTTTAATGGTTCTCTTACTTCTGAAATATTCTAATCTAAGTACAAATGTGACACTTGGAGGTTAATACCTCCCATAGCTACAAAAACATCAACACTGCTTCTTAACTAGGGAAGTATTAACAAGGATGTTCTTCATGTAATGGTCTCAAACACATACATCCATCTCACATGGAATGGGAAAGACTCACATAGTCTTGTAGACTAGTCTACAAGTAGCATCACCATAGCCACATAGGCTATCTCGTGATCAAATAGATCATGTCTCAAGTAACATGGCCACATGGACATCTCATGATCAAACAAATCATGTAACAAGTATCATATCCATACATTATATCTCATGATTAAACAGATCTTGTCACAATTATCGCCATTAACTTCCCTTCCAGTCTCATAACCAAGGAAAAAATACATATCCTAGTCTTTTTTACTATCTTTCTCCTCTTTCACTAAAACAAGAGAATCTTCTCAGGAGGTCTCATATCTCCTTGAATCCTCTTCCCTTAGTTTTAGTCTACCACATGTAGAAATAAACTATTTTAAACAGGGTTAGGCTTGATATATATAGCTCCTCTTCCACCTCCCTTCAATATATAGATAGTTTATCATCTCTATGTCCCTCTCTCAAAACGTTGATTTGTTATAGATAGAGACAAATATACTTTCTCTTCAACAACCTACTCAAGATGTTTTAGTTTTGATGGAGGATGATTCATTCTTTTTTCAAATATGTGGATTTTTCAATTTCAATTTGTTACCATTTAGAATTTAGCACCATTTTTTTTTTTTTTAGTGTTCTTAGGATGTGTTGTCCATAACATGATGGCAGAGAAGTTGGGTAAGTTCTTTTATCTCATTGTTAATGGTATTCTGCTCTATTGAGGACCAATACAAACCTTATGATAATATGCATTGGATATGTTCATTGTAAATCTCTCTATTATGAAAATATTATCAAAAGTACTTATAAAAACTGCTTATACAATTTATTCCAGAAAGTTTAAGCTTAGCATAGTAGTGTTTTTTTTGTTTTGCTTAGGGTTCCTCAAGGTTGAGGATACCGATTTTTTATGGTTTGTATGTAATAAAATATGTGATTTTCCCCCCTCTTTAATACCCATACAAATCCTTGACTACCAAATGAAAGCAATATTTTAATTCATTGTTTCACTAAGATCATCCAATGAAACTCATAATCCATCTTCCATAGTGAGTTAAAACTGAAGTTCATAAATTATAATTGGAAGTCAATTTCATATCATTGTGTTCAATTTTGAATTTCAAAGCTTATATACTATGTCATTATCAATACAACTCATACATTTCACAAGGCCGCTAATAGAAACATTTATAGGTTCTTGTAACATAGTTTAAAATTCAAAATACAAATTCAAAATTTTGATTAGAATAGGTAATTTTAACTTTATATTAGTTTAGTTTTTTTTTTTCTTGGTTAGTCTAAATTTGATATCTTTAATATACCATTAATATTAAGTTTAAGTTTTGATTAGATTTATATCTTATTTTAGTTTTGCAATAACGTTAATATTAATTAGTAATTTTAAGTTTTATTTAATTTAGTTTTATTATAACTTAAGGTTTATTTCTTTGTTTTAGTGTGAATAATGTGTATAAATAGTTAATAGTTTGACATTTTATATTAATAAGAATTTTTGTATATATATATACTTAGAATAAAATCAATATTAAAATATATTATACATAATTTTTAATTAGTTAGGATATATGTTATAGTTGGTAGGTTTATATATATTAATAGTCATAATAGGTGTTTTAATAAAAAAATTATAATGATAAAACTAATAAAAAGTGGTGTTATGTGCAAGAATATCGTAGATGATCCAGAGCGTCGATCAAGAGGGTATGGATAGATCAACGGATATTGAACCTTTGAGTGGCTTGACAGTTAAAAAATGAGACCCCTCTCTTGGTGATGTCAGGTGGTATTGGATCATGCGACATGTCAAATAAAAAATATAGTGCAACCCCCTTCAAATGGTTTCACTCCCAAAATAAAACCGCCTTAGCACTCCCAATACTGGCAGTTTATATGTAACATTTAAATGATTTTAATGGGGATAAATGTTATATTATCGGGGCCAAATGTTACGGTTTCAAAAGAGAAAAATCCTCCATTCTACCTAAATTCTACAAAGGTTTTCTATTCAATCCTTTACCAAAATCAAATATTTTCTTAATCGACTTTTGGGTCTGATGGTTCATAGGATCTTTTTTATTTCCTGGTCAAATCTTGAGCAAGGAAGAAAAAATTAGGTAAAAATTAAACCATTGATCTTCAAAAATGTCATGTTCTAAAAATCGTAGAGAGGATATACAGTTGAGTATGTAGCTAAAGAATGCAAGGAAAGTGAAAGGGATCAACTCTTGCAGTTATAATAAATTGGAAACTGTCTACAACAAATCAGGGATCTACATATCATATTCTAGAAACCCGAATTTTGTAATTATCTTTTGAAATTAGTTGGCTTAAACACTCTTGGTTACAAGCCCTAGAACTATAAATATATTTTCATAATGGAATGAAAAATGGGGGAAATTTTTGGGCCCATAACCATTAAAGCTTTCAATAAGTACCATTTTTTTTTACAGAAGATAAAGAGATTCCAAATTTCAATTTTGGTTTTGACGTGTTTCTGCTCTGTTTTTCCATAAACCAGTTTCTTCTTATCAGTTTATCCATGTCATAACTGCTACAATTTGGTACAACCTCCATTGTAATAAATTACAGAAAAATCATGCCAATACAAAATTTCCTCTGCTATGCTCTGAGCTAAGTAAGAACCGTGTTGTTATATTTTGTTTAAATTATTCAAATTTCATGACCCATATAATTTTTCTTTCATTTCATCTATTAAAAAAGGAGTAAGATTTATTTATAATGAATACCTTGCTTATTTAAATTATGTTTTCCTTCATTCTACCTTTCATGCTTTAAATTTTGATGAACTTTAGGAATGAGATAAGCCCTCTTTTATTTATGGTTTTTATTCATTGAAAGCTTAGATTAATTGGGGTATTATGTTAGGATTAAAAGAGATGTATTCTTTTTTCCATAGACAATATCTCAATATTGTCACCCAACCATAGGCATGCAACCACCCCCCCGCACCATAGCCTTGATAGATAGAATAATACTGAAAGTAGTACCAGACCCAACAGATAACCAAGAGATAACACATCTCTCTTTCTCCAACAATGGCGCACCAAAACAAAAATTCCATAAACCAGAAACCAAGACCAAAATTCCAGTTGCAATAGCTGCAATTGCACTCCTCCAAACTTGCGCACTTGTCTTGTGTGAGCTATGAGAGTGTGAATGACCAAATGAGCTCAAGCGCCCTCTATTTATAGTGCTCTTTGTCTCTTGTCTAGGATGACTTCTTATTTCAGAGGCCAATACTTATTAATTTTTTTAATGAGCCGACATGTCTTCTAGGGTTTCTATACATTTGTTTAGGGTTTTCAATAGATTCTAGAACATTTTAATATGGTTATAGGTTATACATGGAGGTTAATACCTCCCAGAACTACCATAACATCAACACTCCCTCCTAGATAGAGATGTATTAAAGGAAATGATATTGAGCACAAACAAACCATTCAACTGGTAGCATCATCATAGCCACATATGATATCACATGATCACGTAGATAAACTCACGAACAACATCACCACTATCAGTATCATCTAATAACATCAACTTCATCATCTCTTGAATTCGTACTCCATTTGAGTAATAAGGAAAGATGTTGAATAATTCATTTACTGAATAGAGTGATACAAGGACCATTCTTTTATTCCATACATACGTCTTAGAAGAATGACTATCCCAACAGATGTTGAAAGCCCTGCAATGGGCTACAAGGATCATTATTATAATATGGAGCTATATCCTGGAAGAATTTCAGTCCTCCCAGATGTTGAAATCCACCCCATGGGCTACAAGCACCAATTTTCTAATCTGGAAATTAGTCCTAGAAGAATAATTGTCCATGGTACATCAACAATCTGTCAACCTAGACCATTCTCCATAGGGAGTATGTCTATCCACCAACAATATTTCAACCTGGACTATCCTCCATAGGGAGGATGTCTTTCCACAAACAATTTTTCCTTCTTGCACCATTCTTTGCCTGGAAAATGTCTATCCATCAACACACTGACTATCCATCTAGCTAGAAATCATCTCCAACACTAGTGGTAGTCTCCATGGAAATCAGATAATAGCATGCAACTGCTACAATGCCATCGAATATAACACAATTGTGTCTATACATAGTAGTATATTACAACTATCCATTGGTACACAACCACTCCTAGTAGCACACTGCTACTAACCAGTGACTCATAGTCACTACCAGTGGATCACATCCACCACAACAACATACAACTATTGTCCAGAGGCATACCGACTCCACAATAATCATATCATTTGATATCAATCTGCATAAACAATATCATGATACAAACCAAGTCATCTAGGCCATTCTTCCGCACACATTTGTGAGATTTGGAAGAGTATCTACTATCGAAAAGTTAAACATCAACCATGGGATATATAGACTATTCTTCTCAAGTATAGGAGAATATTTGTCCCTGATTTCTGAACCTAGACCATTCACCTAACTAGGCCATTCTTCCGACACTAATCACAGTGACACCTGGAGAGAATGAGTTTTCCCTAGGGAATGAATGTCCTTGATTGTTGAACTTGAACCATTCACCTAACTGGGCCATTGATCAGGGGATCAAATTTTGCTCAATTTTCAAAGTGCTCAGAATGCGATGAAAACAATGACATTGCGTTCGTCTCGTCTTCCTGATTTCAGCGGTATATTTACTTTGTCAAATGGACGCCGTATGGAGAAGATATTGCGATCTGTTCGCCAAGCCAAACAGGCAAAAAGTTTGATGTTGACTGTACCTATCCGTACAGTCCGTACGGTGACGTGTCAGGGCTATACAGTCCGTACGATGATGTGTCAGATGTTGATTGGGTTGACAGTGGTGAATGAGGTGCTGACACATGTCCTTTGGGTGACCAATTGTAGGAGGACACGTGGCCCAATCCAAGGGTGCCACGTGTCACTCACTAGTTGGCTAAGGAGTTTTGTGTAAAATATATTGGAGGCCACGGGGTTCGACCCCCGGACCTCCCCCACGATGCAACGTTCCAACAAACCTCCACTAACCATTATGCCGCCAATTGTTTCTTGTTCTATATGTCTATGCATATATATTTAATGTGGTGCATTGTATTAAATGGAAAGGGGTCGGGCTGGGGCTTAGCCCCGACCTGTGGACATTGGCATTGTAATATAACCATGTTATATAGTCGACAGTTGGAAAATGCGCGGGGTCTATATTACATTGCCC
The DNA here is from genome assembly GCA_009831015.1 of Picea engelmannii. Classification (NCBI taxonomy): domain Eukaryota; kingdom Viridiplantae; phylum Streptophyta; class Pinopsida; order Pinales; family Pinaceae; genus Picea; species Picea engelmannii. Next base: position 230,633 of record ML777296.1, on the reverse strand, counting down.
GTGGTCACTTGTTACGCATATGTCCATATTGTATACCAAACAGTTGGCCCATGACTGTTGTATAAACCGTGTATATGTGTGCAGGAATTGGTTAACGGTGGTTTCCACGGTTTAATAACCAACCGCCATGTGTCATTACGTTATTTGGTATTGAAACGAAGCCCTTTTTAATTATAGCACGTGGTCATGTTCAGACCCATATGCCCAGGTGCCGAGGCAGTTAGGGGCTGACGCGCCCTTAACCGTCCTACGGTTTGCACCGTTGGCGCGGTTGCACTCGATGCTGGGTTTTTGCGCTTAAAAGAGTGTGTGAGCCAGGTTCATTCAATGGGGGTGCGAATTGTAGAACCAGAGACAACAAGCTTGAAGAGGGGGACTTCCAGGAGGCCTAACTTCTTCATTTTTCGACCGATTGAGGTGCCGAAAGAGCCCAGACATGGGTTTTGGGACACTGGGAAGCCATTGGAGTAGTCGGTTTGACAGTTTGAGCATTGTAAGACATGTGTTTGAGCACTTTTTGAGCAATTAATAATAATGATCCATTGGAAGCTGGACCAGGACATGTAGCCCATAAGAGGGGTGAACTCCTTTATCAATTGTTGTGCTTATGTGTTTATGTTCAATGTTTATGTTGTTGTCTATGTGTAATTTTCATAAGTAATCCTTAATTTATGTGTTGCAAACTAATCCATTTGCTTTAAACACATGACATTTCACTTGCAATAATTTTTCAAGTTTTTCAAGTCTTCTTCATTTTTAGATCAAGTTGGTATCAGAGCACTGGTTTTGAAGACTTGATTGTTTGCAATTTTTGTTTCTGATGCTCACAAGGTTGAAACTCACAAGAGGAGAAGGTCAACTTCTGGAGCCAAGTTCTTATCCGACAAGGAGGAAGCAGTTTCATTCACCGCAAGTTGCAGAGAGACATTCACCAAGCATGGCTCGTGCAGAAAGTCATGAACGTGTTCCGGCTGAAGAAGAAGCTCTCAAACAAAATGTCATAGAGTTGAGAGATATGATGAAGATCTTGTTGGAACGGACCATAATGTCGCAGGGTGAAGGCTCCAACCCTTCAATGCATAAGGGAGGCAGTGGTGACAAAACTCCAGGTGGAAATGGAGGGAATGGTGCTTCTCCACCACCCTCTCCTCCTCCATCATATTCTTCTTCTTCTTCTTCTTCTACCAGTTCGAAACATCTTCTGAATGGGCATGGTAAAACTCCTTCGCAAATTCCTTCATTAAAGCTTGATATAAAATTTGAGTTTCCAATTTATAATGGAGAAGTTAACGCTGAAAAGTTAGATAACTGGATACGTCAAATTGAAGTCTATTCTAGAATACAAAAGATTCAAGATGATGAAACCAAAATTCAGTTATCTTCATTAAGATTAGATGGTTCAACACTTATTTGGTGGGAATATAAGACACAGGAGGAAATGAAAAAGAATGGGAAAATTTTGCTTTCTTGGAATGATTTCATTATAGCAATTAAAAAACAATTTTATCCATTGGTATATAAACAAAAGACAACCATGGAATGGCAGAATTTTAGACAAGCAAAAGGACAAAATGTACAAAGTTTTACTCAGGAATTTAGGAGAAGAGCTTTGGTTTTGGGAGTTGATTTGTCTTCACAGGAAACATTGCTCAAATATATTGGTGCTTTGCAT
>ML777296.1:181997-223903 GCA_009831015.1 Picea engelmannii | reverse complement strand
TGTGAGGCTGTCTGTGAGGCCTTGTGCTAACACATCCAATCTAGCATCCACTTGGGCTTTGAATGATTCAAGAATTTCTTTCAAGGTTTGAGATGAAATAGTCATCTGAGCACCCTATGAACTCTTCGGTCCTGCAGCCGTCATGAAAAAACTCAAAAAAATTGACCCAATAAGTTTCGGCAGAAAATCGCGACTTTTTCTGGAAAAACCCTAAAAAACTGCTGAAGTTCAAATGTTCATAACTTCACTTCCCGGACTCCGTTTCGGATGATTTTTTTTTTGAAATTGGGTGAAATTGTGAGAGGAACTCAGATCTGTAATTTATTTGAGAATATTCAGCCTCAAAATTCTACAGAAATAAAAATAAATTGCGCCGCCGTCCGCAGAAAAAACCCTGAAAATTGCAGATATTAAAACCTCAATATCTTGACCTTCCGGACTCCGTTTCGGACGATTTTTTATTTTAAATTGGGTATTTTTATGAGAGGAACTCAGATCTACAACCCTTTTCTGCAAATTGTTTACAGAAATATACTGAAAATGTCTGGAATGTCGCGGCCCTCTTTTTTCTTCTCCGAAAAAAAATCTGCAAAAATAAAAATATTTGCCCACAACTCCGGCCAAGGAAAGTGCTCTGATACCACTTGTTAAGTACCAATACCAGATCTGAAGATATAATCACCACAAATACTGAATACACAATAGATCCACAAAGCAATATAGAATAAACCACACAATATTATTACCAAACCCTTGAGGTAGGGAAACACCATACAATGGATCCTATTATGGAAGAGATCCTCTCTTGTTCACTTGCCTCTTCGAGGGGGCATCCTCCTATTGAGCTACCGCTCCAAATGGATCTATATTATTAAATAAGGCCCACTATGGTAGTTAGATATAAGAAGATCCGGCCAAGGAAAGTGCTCTGATACCACTTGTTAAGAACCTGAATAGATCTACCAATATAATAACCACAAATATTGAATACACAATATATCCACAAAGCAAGATAGAAGAAACCACACTTTATTATTACCAAACCCTTGAGGTAGGGCAACACCATACAATGGATCCTATTATGGAAGGGATCCTCTCCTGTTCACTTGCCTCTTCGAGGGGGAAACCTCCTAATGAGCTTCAACTCCACAATACAATATTTCTCTTCATATCTCATTACATTGCTTGAGCCCCTTTATATAGTGCTACCATCACCTAAGAACATTCTAGAGGAGGGATCTTCTAGAAGTAGAACCTTCTAAGAAGTCCTCTTACATTTATTATATCTAACTACCATAGTGGGCCTTATTTAATAATATAGTGGACCTAGTCCACCTTACATTGAATGACCTCCACTATTATCACTATGGGCCCTCTGGGCCCCCCTACTACCTCTATAGCTACCTTACATGTGATCAGGGGATCAAATTTTTCTCAATTTTCAAAGTGCTCGGAATGTGACAAAAATAGTGCCATTGCGTCAGTCTCGTCTTCCTAATTCTGGCGGTATATTTACTTTGTCAAATGGATGCCATATGGAGAAGATATTGTGATCTTTTCGCCAAGACAAACAAGTAAAAATTTTGATGTTGACTGTACCTGTCCGTACAGTCCGTACGGTGACATGGCAGGGCCGTACAGTCCGTACGATGACGTGTTAGATGTTGATTGGGTTGACAGTGGCGAATGAGGTGCTGACGCGTGTCCTTTGGGTGGCCAATTGTAGGAGTACACGTGGCCCAATCCAAGGGTGCCATGTGTCACTCACTGGTTGGCTAAGGAGTTTTGTGTAAAATATATTGGAGGCCACGGGGTTCGACCCACGGACCTCCCCCACTATGCAACGTTCCAACAAACCCCCACTAACCATTATGCTGCCAATTGTTTCTTGTTCTATATGTCTATGCATATATATTTAATGTGGTGCATTGTATTAAATGGAAAGGGGTCAGGTCGGGGCTTAGCCCCGACCCATGGACATTGGCATTGTAATATAACCGTGTTATATAGTCGACAGTTGGAAAATGCGCGGGGTCTATATTACATAGCACGTGGTCACTTGTTACGCATATGTCCATATTGTATACCAAACAGTTGGCCCATGAATGTTGTATAAACTGTGTATATGTGCACGGGAATTGGTTAACGGTGGTTTCCACGGTTTAATAACCAACCGCCATGTGTCATTACGTTATTTGGTATTGAAACAAAGCCCTTTTTAATTATAGCGTGTGGTCATGTTCAGACCCATATGCCCAGGTGCCGAGGTGGTTAGGGGCTGGTGCACCCTTAACCATCCTATGGTTTGCACTGTTGGCGCGGTTGCGCCTGGTGCTGGGTTTTTGCGCTTAAAAGAGGGTGTGAGCTAGGTTCATTCAAGGGGGGTGTGAATTGTAGAACCAAAGACAACAAGCTTGAAGAGGGGGACTTCCAGGAGGCCTAACTTCTTCATTTTTCGACAGATTGAGGTGTCGAAAGAGCCCAGACAGGGGTTTTGGGACGCTGGGAATCTATTGGAGTAGTCGGTTTGACAGTTTGAGCATTGTAAGACATGTTTTTGAACACTTTTTGAGAAATTAATAATAATGATCCATTAGAAGCTGGACCAGGAGATGTAGCCCATAAGAGGGGTGAACTCCTTTATCAATTGTTGTTCTTATGTGTTTATGTTCAATGTTTATGCTGTTGTCTATGTGTAATTTGCATAAGTAATCCTTAATTTATGTGTTTCAAACTGATCCATTTGCTTTAAACACATGACATTTCACTTGCAATAATTTTTCAAGTTTTTCAAGTCTTCTTCATTTTTAGATCAGCCATTGTTCCAGCACTGATCACATTGCAATCTAGAGAGAATGTGTATTCCATAGGGATGACTATCCAGACCATTTCCTATGGATATGAATGTCCTACACCAACCTCCTAGAATAGACCATTCTTTGAAACTCCTCACAATTGTGAACTTCAAAACAATGACTACCTAAAGAGGTGAACCATTCTTCTTGACCACTTCTCAGAGTGGCTGCCAAGAAGAATGATTTTCCTATACAATTCCCCCACATTGGCCACAAGGGGAGTCATTGTATATGGTACATAAACAATCTATCAAACCATTTTCATTATGAAAATGATTGTCCAATCAAGAGAATTTTCCGAACTGGAAAATTTCTATTCGTCAGAAATCTTGGACCACTTTTCGGATTGGAAAGTGACTACCAAACCTAGAACATTTTCCAAACTGGATAATGACTACCCATATATCAATAACATATCAATGCTCCCTTCCAACCTTGGGAGTAATCACATGATCTCCACGAGTCCAACTTGTCCATTAAGTATGAAAATTGTTCATCTTAGACATGGGATTTACCAAAATATTTGTTACCTTCTTATTAATGGAGATATACTGGAGATCCACTTCTCCTCTCTATACTTTATCATAGAGAAAATAGTACTTGATCTTAATGTGCTTTGACTTGTCATGGAATACTTGTTCTCTAAGATATTCATACAACTCTGGTTATCACAATATATGATGGTCGAATCCAACACCTAATCAAACAATCTAGAAACTAACTTACAAAGACACACTTCTTCTGTACAAGCATCACAAGCTACAATGTATTCTGCTTCTACAGTGTTGAGTGAAATAGACTTATGTTACTCGCTAGCCCATGATATCATGGAAAAAATCAATTTGAAACATATCCAAGAAGCACTTCTTCTTTCATCTTCACTCCCTAACCAATATGAATAGATAAATCCATGCAATTGTATATCATAACTCAAACACCCTACAAATATATTTCAAGGCATGCTTTGCAATTATTTAATTCTCATGGCTAGGTTCCACCTCGAACTATTTTCACTACAAAGAAAATATTTGGTTGAGTATTCTTCAAATACATTAATGAGCCATTCAATTGTCAATACATGGATGGGTCTATTGGATCAGAGTCTCTCAACCTCTTAAGATCTGTCATCATGGGAATTTTCCATAGATTTTCAATCCATCATCCCAGACTTTTGAAGAACCATTTCAATACCCTTCCTGTGGCATAAGAAGTTTTCAATACAATTATGTTGTACATAAGAGGCTTTGCACCAGTTTGCTTGAATCCCTACAAGGTATTCTTATATCTTCATACATGGGTCTCTTTATGGTATACCTCAAAACCTTGAGGTTGTTCTATATGCTTCTTCTTCAATTACTCTATTGAGAAGAACAGTCTTTACATCCATCTGATGTAAACTCCAACCCATGGATACTACAATAGATATAATGGGTTAATTAGAGGTATAATGGAACAAGTTTTCATCATAGTCTTCTCCCTCCTTCTGGAAGAACACTCTATCCCTAAATCTCGCCTTGTATATATCAATGCTTCCATTTATAATTATTTTTCACAATTTCTCACGTACATTTTTCTTCATCTCAACTTCCTTATTCATCATTGGAGTCCATGGAGTGTTCTATGGATTCCATTCCCTTTCTTCTGAAAGGTTCCAACTTCTTTATTTCTCCATAAGAACATAAATGTAGATGGAAAACCAGGGATATTCAAGGCTTATTTTCAAAGAATACTTCTTCTAGAGTCAAGTTGAACATATGCGTCTTATCATGGATGCTACTTCCAATGAAGAACATGAAAATATACTTCATGGTATTCACATGTTCTTCAGTGGATCATATTATTGGAGATTATCTCCCTCTTAATCCTGACTTCATGCTTGAGTGAGAAATATCCATGCCCTTCTTTTGGAATTATGTAATCAAGTCTCTCCATCTGAGAGAGTCCATGTTTTTTTCTGCATCGTTCTTTCTTTATCCAAAGTGTCACAAGTCTATTATAGTTTCCTCTTGATTATTGACTTCCTCTGAGTTTGAATCGCTCTAAGTCTCTTTAATTTTGTTTCTATCTATTCTGATTGTTTCCCATATGAAAGTTGTTGCAAGCATTGTTTCATCCTTATAAAATTATGCAAAGATCAAAAGTATTTTACAAGAGTACCTTCCCAGAACAAGAACAACAAGAGAAAAAAGGAAATATATCTCTAGAGGAAATGTTAGTTCATCTTGAAAACAAGTACAATAAGCATCTATATCAATGGTATTCATATGTAGTCAAGTATTCATTGCTCCTAGCAATAATATAACCTTTCAAATATTTCTTTTGTAATGTAGAAACTATCACCCTTGATATATACAAATTTAAAGCTTAACAATTTAATCAAACTTGGAACCTAAAGCCTCACTTTCTATGGGGGGTGCACTTGTTCTTATCAATGCACTAAATCCAAGATTATAGCTTGGACAAGGTCTCTAGTAGTTTCCCTATAAACACACCCATGTCTTGCTAGATGATATAAGTTAGATAACATATAGAAATTCATACCTTTGAAGTCTTGTAGTATCATCCAACTTGTCTTCCTATCTGAAACTAGATACCATCTTGAAGATAAGAGATTAGAAACTAAATCAGAAGATTCAATGATTAGAGAAAGCTAGAAACTCTAAAATTTCAATTTTGACCACAAAATCAATTTGACCAGAACTCAACCTTTGACTTTGACCAAAAATTCAAACCTGACGTTTTTGCTAGTTGAGGGTACCAATAGGTGTGCTAGGATAGGGAGCACTAGGATGTCAAGTAATTAGGTCAAATGATTCACCATAAGTGCTTGAACACATGGGTTAGGGTTTGTTGCAACTGCATAATCAGAAAACCTAGCTGCAGTTGTAACTGGTTCCACAACAAGCTTAAAAAATAACTTCCCAATCTATATTCTAGTGGTTAGAATGTCTGAAGATAGTATGGGCCCATAACATGTAAAAATTAAAAGATACACGTGCTCATTTTTCCATAGACAATATCTTAATATTGTCACCCAACCATAGGCATGTAGCCACCCTTGAGCACCATAACCTTGACAGATAGAATAATTTCGGAAGCAGTACTAGACCCAACAAATAACCAAGAGATAACATATCTTTGTTTCTCCAAGAATAGTGCACCAAAACAGAAATTTCATAAACCAGAAACCAAGACCAAAATCCCAGTTGCAGTAGCTGCAACTGCACTCTTCCGAACTTGCACACCACTTGTATTAAGTGAGTTGTGAGAGTGTGAATGACCAAAAGAGCTCAAGCAACCTCTATTTATAGTTATGTTTATCTCTTGTCCAAGACGACTTCTTATTTTAGAGGCCAATACTTAAATATTAATTATTTTAATGAGCTGACATGTCTTTTAGGGTTTCTATACATCTGTTTAGGGTTTTCTCTATCTTCCAGAACATTCTAATATGGTCAGAGGTTATACATGGAGGTTAATACCACTTGAAACTACCGTAACATCAACATTTTAAAGGTATTTTTAATAAATTGAATTATTACTATGAGATGCCTTGAATTTTTCTTTGAGCCTAGGACAATCTCAATAACAATAGGTTTATTGGAATATTGACCCAATGGAGGGTTTTACATATACTAGTAAATATATTTTTTATTAAAGGTTTAGAGTTAAGGTAAATCAACCTATTAGTATGTTGAATTATCATATTTTTTTACACAATATACGATAGGGATATATTTACCTCTACTCAGTTTCAGATTGAGTCATTCACGTAATTTAATTGTTTAAATGGGGAGAAAAGAGAAATATTGTAAAATTACATTTCTATATCTCATAGCATAGTATTTACCCCAATATAGAAATATCATCCAAAGGAGAAATATTCATAAATCGTCTTGTACCACAAACTTATTCTCTTTCAAGTAGTTTATTGGGCCTTATTAGAGTAAATGTATAACTATTTGTAAACCAAGGGAGCATATTACAATTAAGCACTCAACCACTCGAGATAGCTCACTAAGATCATGTGTGTGTGTGTATGTGTGATTTCTATGGTGATTATGTTGTTAAAATTTTGGTATGCTCATTTAATTATAGACAATGTAAAATAATTTTCACCCAACCATAGGCATTCACTATGCCACCCCCGAGAACACTAACCTTTTCTTAGATAGAATGATTATGTGAAGTCCACACTAGAACCAATAGAAAAACCCTAACCCTAAACACCACTGCTGCAACAACAACACAATACCAAGATAACATACCTTTACTAAATTTTAATGGAAGAGTAACTTTACCAAGAGAAGCGCACAAGAGAGATACCAGAAAGACTAAGAATACTCCACAACAATTGCTGCACTACTCTCTCTGGACTTGTGCTTCCTGCTACTACAGCTGCAACTCCTTAGACTTGCACACTGTTGGTTGTGGAGCCTGATTATCTTCCTGATTTAAAGGTCTTTTACTTTCAGTCGTGTTTATACCCCATGAAGTATTTACACCCCAGAAGTATGTACACTCTTCCACACAGGGGAGTGCAGAGGGGGGGTACCCCCTCTGCGGGGTCTGGGGGGGCTATCCTCCCGGCTGGGGGGTCTTCGGGCAAGTGGGCCCCCAGTAGGGGTTCGGGGGTGAAGCCCCCGAAGAAAAAATTGCCTTGTAAAGGTATATTGTAATTTCATAGTAAATCTGGACCATTCATTATAAGATCGTAGATCTAATGATAGAGATTATGTTAGGGTTTTTTGCCTTAGAAGGAAACCCTCTTTTACGAGGGAAATGTATTGTGGCTATGTATGCTGGTGAGTATTGTATTCTGAGAGAGGAGACTGTGAGAGAAAGAAGAGGAAGTTACAACGGGTTTTGTTGTAGGTTGTATCCCTTCATTTTGTTGGATAATAATAAAGAAAGGACCTGGAAATTTCTCTGGTGGACGTAGCCCACACTGGGTGAACCACGTAAATCTGTGTCTCTCTTGTATTGTGTATCTTCTGTGTTTTGTTTCCGCATTTGTTTTATTTTATTGCTCCGCGGTCCTGTTTTTCTAACACACACTAGTTTCTATTGCAACTGCTCCTTAGACTTGCATGCTTCTTGTTGAGTGAGAGTGTGTACAAATAAGCTAAGGATTCAACTAATTTATACTTGTTCAACCAATGAAATTTTCCCATAGGGATGACCTATATTTTCTGGAAAATATAACTTACTTTTACTTTTTCTCACAGAGCCGACTTCTCTTTTTGGGTTTCTTATTTCCTTATTATTATTATCCTTGGGATGAATTCTCTTCTATGGTTTCCACACATATGTTTAATGGTTATCTTACTTCTGAAATATTCTAATTTAAGTACAAAGGTCACACTTGGAGGTTAATACCTCTGGAAACTACCAAAACATCAACACTCCCTCTTAGATATGGAAGTATTAACTAAGATGTTCTTCATGTAATGTTCTCAAACAAATCCATCCATTTCACATGGCATGGGAAAGACTCACATAGTCTTGAAGACCAGTCTACAAGTGACATAACCATAGCGACACAGGCTACCTCATGATCAAACAGATCATGTCTCAAGTAGCATGGCCACATGGCCATGTCATGATCAAACAAATCATGAAACGAGTAGCATAGCCATACATTCTATCTCATGATCAAGCATATCATGTCACAAGTTTCACTATCATAGACGCATAGGCTCTGGAATATGCAGTTGAGCTAGTTTGCACAAGATTGCGCTACTACCCATTCCTAGCGGAGACTGGGCAACTGAAACTTTCCATCTCACACATAATATGCCATCTGGTTTATAAAGAACTAGTAACTCTCCATCTCACACAAAATATGACATCTAGTTCATAAAGAACTAGTAACTCACCAACTGACACATAATATGGCATCTAGTTCTTAAAGAACTAGTAACCTCTGGTTGGAACATCAAGCAACCAGTCCAAAATGACCAAAAATCTAATCATAAGGATTAGGCGATATAGTGGGCACACACTAACCATCTATCCCAAGGCTAGGAAACACCTCCAACTACACAGGTTGGCCCACCATCTTGAAAATATAGGTAACTAACTAGCCTTGAAGGCATGGCATATGGAAACCTTGTGTGAGGTCATTCTAACTGATGCCACATTTAGTAACGTGCATACCAGACTATTTCACTGGAGTAAAAATCCACGTACCGAAATTTTTCACTGGAGTAGCAGTAACTCGATGTACTAGAATTTTTCAATGCAGTATCCCTCTGTGTATCATACTTTTTCACTAGAGTAGTAGTAACTTGACATACCAAACTTTTTCACCAGAGTAGCCCTCTACATAACATACTTTTTCATTTGAGTAGCATTAGCTTGGCGTACAAGTTCTTTTTCACTGGAGTAGCCCTCTATGTATCATAATTTTTCAATGGAGTAGAAGTAACTCGACGTACCCGAATTTTCCACTGGAGTAGACCTTTTCATACCAGAAATTTTCATTGGAGTAACACTTTGTGTACTAGAATTTTTCACTGGAGTAGTAGTAACTCGACATACCCTAATTTTTCATTGGATTATCCATACACATCACCCTCACTGGTTCCATAGTTAGTGCCCGATCATGAATCACATTTTTCCCACTAGAGTCGCATCTGTAATTCATCACACTTACGCAACACTTTTCGCTACCTGGGGAACACAACACTTCCCACTGCGTGGGGAACACTTCTCGCTGCCTAGTCATTAGTAGCCACATATTGGATTCTCATTGATCCTCTTTTCACCATGTCTCTGATATAATGGTACTTGATATCGATATGCTTGGACTTGTCATGAAACACTGGGTTCTCCAACAACTTCACACAACTCTGGTGGTCGCACCAGAAACAAATCGCCTCTAAATCGAGATCAAACAATCTTGCAACCAACTTCCGATGCTACATTGCTTCACTACTAGATGAACAAAATGCTATATACTCTTCCTTAGCCATACTACGTTCCATCCTCATCTGTGTCATGTTGAACCATGAGATCATAACTGATCCCAAACTGAAGCAACATCCATGTGTACTCTTTCGGTCTGCCACACTACCGACCCAATTTGAATCTATATGACCCTATAGTATAATCTCACAATCTGCATCATATCGGATTCCATACTCCATTGTACCCTTCAGGTACCTCATCACATGTGTTGTTGAAATCAAGTGAACATCTCTCGGCTCAACCATATACTGACTCAATTTCTTCACCACAAAAAATATATTTGGTCTTGTGTTCATTAAGTACATCAACAAACCAATCAACTATCTATATATGGTGGCATCCACTCTCTCTGAATATGTATCCACAATAAATTTATATTTTTCACCATCGATGTAGGGATGTTTTTAAAATCCATCATTCATAATCTCTTCAGAATATCTACAACATATTTTCCTTGGAACAAGAAAATGTCATGCAGTTTCTCCCATACTTCTAGATCCAAGAAATAATGCATCATATTGAACTCTGTAGCAAGCTTCCTGTTACTTTCAGTGATGAGCTTCTCATCTCATGTTAGAAACAGGTCATCCCCGTGTTATAGTAATATCAGTGTTCCACCATCCATAACCTTATAGTAAAGGTTGGAATCTGCTTTACTCTTGGTAAAACCCAAGCTCATCAGGAAAATGAATAATCAAGCATATCATACCATGGGTTCCTTCTTAAGCCCATAGAAATATTTATTCAATATGCAGACATGAGACTCCTTCTCATGTATCTTCTCGCTACTCTTTGTACACTTCTTATGACTACTAGAGAAAGTATCTCATCATAATCTTCTCCCTCTTGTTGGGATAATCCTCTGGCCATTAATTAAGATTTGTGCATATCTATACTATTATCTCAAACATGCTTGATCTTGTAGATCAACTTGGAAGTCACCACTGACTTCCCTTCTTGTAACATCTCGTCGTTACGAAAATAAGCGTCATACACCAAACAATTTTTTTTTTCTCTTTTGCGTTAGGAAATACTCATCAACACATCATTCACATATATTAACGAAATATTATTAAGGAATTAACAATTAATCACGACACAATTCCAACACATCATAAGCATAAATCATGACATACATATCGATGTATTAACATATTAATTAACATCAACCCAACATCATTGCATTCTACAATTAAATCGACACATAAAAAATACAATTCATAAATCAATCAATTCATCCCATAAGGAGAATCATCAGATAACATCAAGATAACATGAGATAACATAATGAACCATAAATATCATAAAGATAATCACAATAATCACACAAGATACTACGCACCCAACCTACCCTGTAAGGTTAGGACCTATAGGACACATAATCAATGCTCAAGCCCATGTTCTAATTGATTTTAACCATTTAAGGTCTCAAGGTTGGCAACTGCTCTGAGAAACAAGGAGGTGTCTACATCCCACTAACACAATCAATCCAAGTAACTAGATAAATCAATAGAGTCTACGATCATCGGTCACATCAATCCATCAATCCTAAACATCAATTAATCAAGGCGCAAGGGTAATCATTCACACAACACATAATAGACCATATTAAATCCAAGGCGCACATGTTTTCAGTTATTCGAGGCACAAGTCCTAGTCACAAAATGCAGTCGTCCAACATAATAAATTTTCATTGAGTGCTAGAAGACTAAGTACTCAATAAATAAGCAACATATCATTCTAAGGTCGAAAGTATAATCCACTTTATCATTCATCAATGAATAATTAATCATTGCATAAGGTTGAAATAAATACATATCCATCCATATATTACATTAGTCATGTGCAATTTAATCAACTTTAATTTAAATTCAAGGCGCAAGACCAACATTTAATTTTAATGCAAGGAGCAAGGTAAACATCAATTTCTAACTACGCAGCGCAAGTAATCCAGATTTAATTCAATCCAGCAACATCGACATCTCAAGGTGCAATATAAACTATAATTGATCCATCACACATTAACCAATTTTAATGGCACAAGTAGTAAGTATCCGTTGTCTTGTGGATTAATCAATCATATATTAAATCAAGGCACAGGAGTAAAACAATTCTAAATCAAGCACGCCCCCATATCATGGTTAACGCAAGAGTAAATGTTAACTTATAAAAGGCACATAGGCAATCACCAAATCTATTTTCAAAGCACAAGAAATCTAAATGCAACCAATCATAAATCACCTTAAAAACATGGTGCAAGAGATTAAGAAGAATTAACAATCATATATCCTTCGTGTTCTAAAAGCACGAGAGTAAGATGATCACTTGAACTAAATTTACACTTTTAATTAGTGCACAACCTATAATCAAATGAATCAATTTCACTTATAATAAATAATGACGAATGAAACAAATATATATCACATTCTTTATTAGGCTAACTCGTGTCTAACTTCTCCAAGATATAAGCCCCAAAGAGAGTAGTGAATATGTGTATCTATGGATAATAATTATAATTTTCATAATCCCACCAAATCTAAGTTAGCAACATTCAAGTGTGCTCGACCAAACAATCCTAGTGTAAGGATTAGAAATTAGCGGTGATGAGGAGCTTAAACAATAAACCACCATGTAGACACATTAAAAATTAATATTGAAATAAATGCAGGAAAGCCGGTGGAGGGAATTTACCCATTTAGTCTCTCCCTAAAATTTTGTTCCAATATCCTTCCTTAAATCCAAACCTGTGCATATCACTAGTTATTTAAGCTCCTTCCATTCCTATAATAGTATAAATTAATTCCATTTGTTCCATTTTAGATTCAAAGGGTGGCGAGGGCAAGGGTAAATCTTGGATCAAGTTTATCACATAAAAATGGCTTAGCCCGGGATCTCGTCTAAGGATGAATTTAAAGAAAATCAAGAAAAAAATTCACACATTTTATTTAACAATATTCTAAACCTTAGGGCTACATACTAATTTTTTTGGATTATAATTTCTAAAAAAATAAAATATTCGAGAACACTTGCACCTAAAAAATACAAGGTGCAAGGAGGAGGGCCCACGAGTAAGTAAAGTCTTTCACTATGCATCTGTGAAGGTAAGATACTGGAATGGGGATTTTAAGTTGGGAAAAAGAAAAAAAATGAAAAAGATGAGGAGAAAGAAACATTAACTCATAGCAATTAATGCAGACAACCAAGTAAGAATTCGATGCAGACATCATTGCAGAAATTCAATCCGTAGGGTATGAAGCCAACCGTTGGGCCAAAGGGTGAAGGAACTAAGCCTTTGGCTCCCACACACAGAGACTAAGGAGGCTCATTACACTAAGGGAAATGAAATATACTCACCCCCCCTCCCCCAAATCACTGAGAACACTCAGACGAATTCGCTAGGTAAGGAAGGCAATTCGTCCTGAATTAAAAGGTCAAAAATTGCAGTTTAGAAAGGAAACATGCAGAGTCTGTGAAGTAGAAATTTGGATTACATGGAGGAGAAATATAACACAGAGAGACACATCTAGAGAACTAGAGGGGAGATTTATGTGAGGAAAACATGCGGAGAGCCTCGGCCAAATATGGAAGGAACCATACGACGAGAAAAGAAAAATTTCAGGAAAACGAGTGCCTTTAGGGCTCATGGGAAAAATTTTCTGAAGGAAGAGTCACCTAGGAGAGGAAGGATCGATTAAGTCTTCTCTCGGGAGGAAGGAAGCTCGAGAAGGGTGATAGGGAAACAAAAACCCACAGAAACTAAATGATCACTAAGTGAGGAAGGGTTCTAGTGGAGGGGAGGGGTTTTCAGAAGCGATCAATGATAAATTGTGAAGCAAGAAATGCAGAGAGAAAAGAACGGAGAAGAAAACTGTATTCAGTATATTGAGAATGTAAGGAGAAAGTACAATAAGAAGAATTAATGAAGAACTTCTAATGCAAAGGGAAAATAGCTGAGCTAAATAGGCTCAAGCAAATCAAGAAAAGAAAAGTACAGCTGTCCAGGACAACTGGCAGTGTACAGTCAGCCTGTTGAGGTTACATTATATTTAACACTCCCTCTTAAACTCAACAGTTACAAACATCAGCACTAATTATATGCCCAAGTGTTGTCTCTGAAAATCAAAAACAGATTTTCCTAGTGGCTTTGTGAAGATATCTGCAAGCTGATCTCAAGAACCACAAAATTGAAGTGCAATATCACCATTATTGACTAGCTCGTGGATGAAGTGAAAGCGAGTGTCAATGTGTTTTCTTTTCTTCTGAAACACATGATTTTTGGATAGAACAATTGTTGAAGTATTGTCATAGAAAATAGGAGTTGAATCCTTTTCTGTATGTGACATATCTTTCAATATTCTTCTCAGCTACACAGCTTGACAAGAAGTTGAGGTAGCAACGACATACTCTGCCTCTGCAAAAGATATTGATACAATTGGTTTCTTCTTTGATGCCCATGAGATCAGGTTCATGCCCAGGTGAAAAACATGTCTAGATGTGCTTTTCCTGTCATCTAGGCTGCCTGCAAAATCAATGTCTGTGTAACCAGAAAGTTGATTACTATCAGATTTAGTGTACAATAAGCCAAAATTGAGAGTTCTTGCAACATATCTTAGAATTCGTTTCGCCATTTTCCATTGAGAATATTTGGGGGATTCCATGAATCTGGAAACAAGGCTAGCTGCATACATAATGTCAGGCCTAGTTGTTGTAAGATACACCAAACTACCTACTAAACTTTTGTACAAGGTAGGGTCCACTGTAGGGCCTTCATCTTTCTTGCTCAATTTTGTGCCTAGAGGTATAGGAGCTTTTGCTGGATTGCATTCTTCCATTCAAAATCTTTTGATCATGTCTGTTGCATACTTTTGCTGACAGCCAAAAATTCCTTTGGTTGATTGATCAACCTCAATCCTTAAAAAATATTTCATTATGCCAAGATCTGTCATCTCAAACTCAGATTGCATGGCATGTTTAAAATTTGTTAACTCAAGGTTTCCAGTATAGATCATGTCATCAACATATAAACATACAATGAAAATTTTACCGTGCTGATTTGTTTTGGTGTAAAGAGTTGGCTCATTTTGGCTTCTGTTGAAACCACTTTTGATCAGGTAAGTGTCAATTATGTTGTACCAAGCTCTTGGAGCTTGCTTTAAGCCATACAAGGCTTTCTTCAACCGATATACTTTGGTTGGTTGTTCTTGGACTTCAAATCCCAGTGGTTGATCGACATACACCTCTTCTTCTAAAAAACCATTTAGGAATGCTGACTTGACATCCATCTAGTAGACTTTCCATTTGTGTTGGGTTGCTATGGCCAATAGAGTCCTTACATTGTCTAGTCTTGCTACTGGAGAAAATGTTTCACCATAGTTAGTACCTGGTTGTTGTGAGAATCCTTTGGCAACAAGTCTTGCCTTGTGTTTTTCAATCTACCCTTTTTCATTGAGTTTAGTCTTGTAAACCCACTTGACACCAATACTCTTCTTGTGAGTTGGAAAATCAACAAGATCCCATGTCTTTTTCTTCTCAATGGAGTCAATTTCTTAGTTCATGGCTTGAACCCAATGTGGCTCCTTAGCTACTTCCTTAAAAGATGTAGGTTGACATGCCATTAGTGCAAAAATATTGTGTTGTTCAAATTCATCCAACTGCTGATGGATTTCTCTCAAACTTCGAGTTCTCTGATTTTGAGGTTCATAGAATGAGTCTCTGTTGGAAGTTGAGTTATCCTAATAGTTTTCAGGTTGTCTTTGTACTTGCAATCTTGGAAGAGTAGGTTGAGGTATTGACTATTCTAAATTTTCTGTGTTTTTAGAACTTGGCAGCAATGGACTTTGGTTGTCCATCTGTTGATTTTCTGATTCATTCCAGGATTGATTTTCCAGAAATTTTACATCTCTGCTGAGAATTAGTTTCTTGGAGATTGGATTGTAAATCCTGTAAGCTTTAGATGTTTCACTATATCCAGTGAAGATACATTTCTCACTTCTATCACCCAATTTCTTCCTTAATTTGGAAGGTATGTGAGCATATGCTATGCATCCAAATGTCCTTAGATGTGCAACATTGAGAGTTGTCTCACTCCATGCTTCTTAGGGGACTTTTAGCTTCAGTTTGGTGGTTGGAGATCTATTCAAGAGATAAGCTGAGCATGCTACTGCTTCAGCCCAAAAATTATTTGACAAACTTTTCTCTTTGAGAAGTGTTCTTGCCATATTCATAATTGTCTGATTTTTCTTTTCAGCCACTCCATTCTATTGTGGAGTATACCTGGCTATTGTTTTCATGATAATTCCTTGTGATTTTCATAAATTTGCAAATTCTTTGGAGTTGTATTCTCCTCCTCTATCTTACCTAAGAACTTTTATATATTTGTCACTCTGATTTTCAGCTTCTTCTTTTAATTCCTTGAATTTTGCAAAAGTTTCAGACTTGTGTCTGAGAAAATAGATCCAGATTTTCCTGCTAAAATCATCAATAAGCCTTAGAAAGTAAAATATACCACCTATAGACTCTATTTGCATTGGTCCACATAGGTCAGTGTGAACAATTTCAAGATGTTGTTTGGCTTGATTGGAAGACTGTGGAAAACTAGTTCTCTTATGTTTGCCAAGTATGAAAGACTCACATGGGGGAATTTGCTCCTTAAAGATAGGAAGACCTTTGACCATGGAGTGCTTCTGAAGAAGACTTAGAATCCAAAAGGGTAGGTGTCCAAATATTGTATGCCAAACCATAGTTCCATTCAGGGTGAATGCACTTTGTGCATATGTTTGGTTCAGATTTACAGTTCTGAGGGTAAGGGGAAACATCTTATTCTGATTCATGTGGATTTCATAAATCAATTTTCTGCTAGGGGTTTTGTCATATATCTTGCAAGATGCTCCCACAAAGAGTACCTTATAAACATGTTTAATGAGTTGTCCTACACTTAGCAAATTATGTTTTAGATCTGGAACATGATAAACATTGTTTATGTCCTTCTTTACATTATGTTTAGTAAGAATAGGTACTATTCCTTTTCCTTGAATTTTGACTAAGGAATCATTTCCAGGTGTAATATCAGATGAGATTGAATAATCAATGCATGAAAGTAATTCTTTGTTACCTGTCATGTGATTGATGCATCCACTGTCCAGCAACCAGAGATCTCTAGGTTATTCTTCAGTCTTGTGACATGAGAGAAAAATACCTCCTAAGGTCTCTCCTGTATGATTTGACACATGTGCTTTGCCTGAGAGTTGATCTGCTTGCTTCTTCCTGCATTCAGATTCATAGTGCCCATAATTTTGTAGTAATAGAATTGTATGTTTGATTTCTCATTTGATCTTCTCCCTCTGCCTCTTTGAGGCTGGAAACTCTGATTTTGATTATGTTGTCTGTGTCCCTGGAAGTGTTGATTAGAGTGTCGTTGTATGTTTCCTCCACTGGAATGAGGGTTAATTTGACTGCTCCCTCTTCCTTGGTGACTTATGCTTCTTCCTCTACCTCTCCCTCTACTGAAGGAGAATTGATTTTTAAAGGCATTAGCGATTGACTCATCTATGAGATGTAGTCTAGTTTCATGTGTCACTAGAGAACCAATTAGTTCATGTATTGAAAAACGTTATAGATCCTTGGATTCAAGGATTGTTGTAACGACCATTTTGAATTTAGTTGGTAAAATTCAGAGGACTTTCTCAAGAATGCGTTGATCAGGGATGGCTTCACCAGTCAATCTGATCTGGTTCACAATTCCCATGGCTCTGGTCATAAATTGATCCACATTTTTAGACTCTGTCATTCTTAAAGTCTCAAATTACGTCCTCAAGGTCTGCAGTTTCACTGTTTTAACCTTGTCATTTCCTTGGTAAGCTGATTTAAGGATGTCCCAAGCCTATTTTGAAGTACTAGCGCCTGTGATTTTTGAGAAAATCGAGTCATCCACTGAATTTTGAATCCAAAATTTAGCTTTATTTTCTCTATTTCTCTGAGTTGCCTAAGCAATTATTTGTTGGTTTGTCATGGCAGAAAGGTCTGTTGGATCTGGTTCTACATATCCAAGATCCACTGGATCCCAGCACTCTTGTGCTTGCAAGAACGATCTCATCCGAAGAGACCATAACTCATAGTTCTTTCTAAGAAGAATCGGACCCTAAGTTGGTCCTAAATTGCTAGACGTCGCCATATTTTAAAGAATTTAGTAAAAACAGAAAGAAAATTTGTATTTACCTGTCTCCTGTGCGTAATTTGCAGTGACTTCGGAATTTATTCCTTCAGGACTTCAGGACTACTGAATGTGAGTCCTCCAAACTCTTGCCTCTCCAAGTTTTGGTCACCGAAATGTCGAAAAGAGCTTAACAACCTCGAATTGATCCTTACTCTCCGCTTAATGTGTCCACATGCCTAAATGTTCAATCACTACTGGCTTTTCGCGAATAAGGGAATCGCGATGCCTTCGTCGGTTCTTTGTCCCTCAATTTTCTGAAATACGAAATATCCTGGTGCTAATGCCTTTTCGGGATTTCGCGTTTCAGGACTTTGGTGGTTTTGCTGCGAAGATCCTGGGTCCTTTGGACTCCCGGTGTGCGAGGTGCTGAAATTTATCCTTGGACAATCAACGGTCCAGATCCTCCTATGATCTGACGGTCCAGATCCTCTCGGGATTTCGCAACTCGTTATTTCACGAGTTTAGAACTCTTGTCACAGATTTTTCCAAACCGCGAACTCCGAAATGCTGAAATTTTGATAGTGCTTAGATCTGCTGCCACTTGTCCTCTGAGATGGACGGTTCACAATCCTTTCGGGATTTCACGATTCGTGATTTTGGGATTTTTTGATTTCGAATATCGAGGTTTTGAGTGCAGTCCCCTTTGCTCGTCGAACTCTCGATTCCTGATTTTGCGATAGAGTCAAATCAATGACTCACGATCTTTCTCGATCCAACGATCCAGAATGACTCAGTATTTCGTGATTTGTGAATTCTCATTGCAGTCTTCTGACCTTTACACCCTGTGAGTCAGCAAAATGCCAAGATCTCGCCACGTGTCCTCCTTAATGGATGGTCCAGATGATTTCGGGATTTTGCAACTTCGCAAGTGGAATTCTCTCCTGTGCACTCCAGAGGACTAAACCTCGTGCACTTTCTCACAGATCCGAAAGTGATCCGTCCTCTGCGCGAAATCTAATGGATGAAATTATTTTTCCTTTTATGCGCTCTACTCGTCACATCTGAATTGGATTTCTGCCTCAAATTTTTTCGCAGGATGGATCTTACGGCTGTGACGACTGTTCTTGGCTTCTTTTGCAAGTTTTTTTGTTGTTCTTGCAAGGATTTTCTCTTGCAGAAGAAAAATTCGTGAATCTTTCAAAGATTTGAAAGAATTTCACGAGTTCTTTGAAGCTTACTATTCTCTGCTATAATCTTTGACGGATTTGAGAGAATTTGTGAAATTATTTAAACGATTCTGCCTTCTGCAGTAATCTTTCACAAATTTGATTGAATTCTTTGGATTCTTCAAATGTTCCTGTCTCCTGCAACTCTTCTTTGTGAATCATTGACGAATTCGAAATTGTTCACGATTCTTTAAAATTTCTTCTTCTGCAGTCTCTGCATGCTCGATCTTTTGAGCGTATAGCGCTCTGTTTCCTCTTGTGAGCTTCCTATGAGGATCTTTTGAGAGTATTATGAACAACTCTCCAAGCCTTGTGAAAAGTTTTTGTCGCATGCTCTCGTGATCCATGTAAGCTCTGCACTGTGAGGATCGTGTTGCTCTCCAGCCTATGTGAAGAGGCTTACTACTGAAGCTCTGATACCATGATAAATTGTGAAGCAAGAAATGCATAGAGAAAAGAATAGAGCAAAAAAATGTATTCAGTATATTGAGAATGTAAGGAGAAAGTACAATAAGAAGAGTTAATGAAGAAATTCTAATGCAAAGGGAAAATAGTTGAGCTAATAGGCTCAAGAAAATCAAGAAAAGAAAAGTATAACTGGCCAGGACAACTGGCAGTGTACAGTCAGCCTGTTGAGGTTACATTATATTTAACAATCAACAGGTGGGAGTTCGATGAGAAACTCGAAATATTCCTAGAGTACCTTAGAAATCGGTTATCTATTTTAGCCTTTAAAGGAGAGATATCTAGTGGAAAAAAAATACACATTCACAACTGTACACAGTATCCTTGTGCTAATTCCATCCATGAAGCGATAATTGTTTTTACAGGGTAGATAATCAAAGAAAGTTTGGTTCTGTAGGACGTTGAGGTTTGTGAGGTCTTCATCATAAGAAATCATTATGGTTTTAAAAACCACTAACAATCACTTATTCACTATAAAAGAGGAAGCAAGGTGTATGAATTAATAACCTATTACCATTTAAGCATCAATAAAGAGGTTTTCGGTAACAAGGACCTTATAAATAAACAATGAATAAGAAATAAAAAATGAAACAACCAAATTTTTCACAACACAAGCTGCATGGAGAATGCATTCAAATACAATGTTTTATACATATGCGGCGAAAATAAAAAAACAATACATAAATAACCGAAACATACCACAACTCAAATTTCAATGAGAATATTGTAACCGACGAATCTGGGCTTGGAGATTTTCTTTGTCAACTGGAAATCCTTCCATGCTCATGCTTGCTAACTGTGAATACCTCACCGATACCTCCCAACCAACGCTAGGGGTACTCTTCTTCCCCTTCAGCCCCCTGATCTGCAAAGAGTCCATGCACACAAACCATAGAAAAGATAGCTCCCAGCTTGCCATGCAAGGTTGAGCTACCACTCTCTATTCGAGTTGGGTATCCCAACTCCCAGAAGAAAAATCTGGCAGCATAACCTTACATATACCAGTCATCCCCATTTTCTCTTCTTTTCCATTACTTTTATAGAGTTCTTCTTAGTGACACTTGCTAAATGGACGTTAAATTCCCTCAATTTCCTTTAATGACTAATGCCTTTCTTAAAGCTTAGTTGTGTTTTGTTTAGGAAATTTCTCTAAACTAGATTCCTTTCTATGTTCCACATTCATTTTTGCATTAAATTCCCCTTTTTGTCTAAGTTCCAAATTAGCATATTTTGCACTTAAACAATACTTAATTCTTAGATAAATTATTTCTCCTTTAAATTCTTAATTTGATTTTTCTTCATCCCCCTTTTATTAATTGATTAATTAGTTTTTAGTCTTGTTTCCCTACTTAGACATAGGCTTTAATTTCAACTAGGCTTAGGGAATTTTATAATTAATAAAATTTACTCATACATCATTTATTTTAAGGATGACCGCATCAAAATAAAATATTGTTTTCTAAGAACCTAGTTTCATTAAATTATGTTTATTAAACTCATGACGTGCCATTCAAGATGCACTATGTGCTCCAAGGGTTCCACTCTCCTCTGCTCAAGTTTTATTTATGTGGCGTTCCCTTCAAGACGCACTACGTACTCCAAGGGTGTCACTCGCCTTTGACTGATTTTGGTAAACGTCCAACCCTTGGAGTCAATACTCCATCAGGCAACCTTGTGGGAGACTAAGGGCCTCTAAAGAATAAGGACCCTACCATATTGTACTCCCCTTATAATATCCGTGAGCGACAGTCTCATTCTTCCCTCACGACATTGTGTATCTCTAGAACTAGGTAATTGTTAACCTACAGTTCAAGTCACGACGAGAGTGCTAGCAGGCTATGGCATGGATGCTACCACACCTCACCATAAATAAATCTGGTTGTCGTGAATGGCCCTTTTACTCCTAATGTGAGTTTGATTAGAAATAAATCGTCAGCCTCCATCCATCAACAAAAACATGTCAGCGATCCATAAGCAACATCATAATACACTCGATCATATGTCACATATGCATAAACATAATTCCCAAACCATATACAATCTACTCCCTGACTCGATCCTAAGTCCAAGGAAGTCCACTGATTCCATTGGCATCCTCAATATGTCAAGTGTCCTGCATACTTAGGAGAAACCTGTTAATAACACCTGTCTACACATAGATATCAAAATAACATAACATCATATCCATAACATCATCATCATAATCCATAGGCAAAACAAACAATCATATACTGAACCGGATCACTTTCACCCAAGTGTCATCAAATAATAAGTCATATGAGGTGTGCGCAAGAGCCATATGTTACATACACCCCCTCTTGTTTTAAAATTCGTCCCAAAGTTTCACAATATATAGGTGCAAAAAATAGAGTATCTAACAAGATCTAAATGTCTAGCTATCAAACAAAAATGAAAATTGTTGGCACATATCATATGCGTTCTCCTAGGTAGCCGAGTGTGTACTATAATTGTCCCACTGGACCTTGACCTGATCAACTATTCGGCGTCGTAGCTATCGAATGCGATGGTATAGAATACGGATCGGCTCCTCCATGAGTGCACCCTCGTATGACACATGCAAGGAACTCATGTCAATCACATGTGTAGGATTTCTAACATAATGTCTTAAAACTGATACAAGAAAAACAATACACAACACCTCAAAGAATGACGCACAACAGGTTGATAGGCCAACCTCATAATTATGGTCAATGTAATGCGCATTGACATAATTCTTCAACTGAAATTGTGCTTGTTTAATACTTTATCTTATCATTTTCATTTTCTCTTCCATTTCTTGGATTTCTTCTGGTCCTACCATGACCTTATCCTCAAGTCGATCCCAATTCAAAGGTGTCCGCCAAGGTCGCTTGTAAGGAATCTCAAACGAAACCATATTAATGGTGCTTGATAGTTGTTCTTGTATGTAAACTCTACCAGAGGAAATAAATCTTCCCAATTCTTTTGTTGGTCCGTCACATACAGACGCAACATATCTTCTAAGGTTTGATTCATTCATTCAGTCTGACCGTCTATCGCTGGGTGATACGCAGTACTAAAGTTAAGTTGGGTTCCCAAGGCCTTTTGGAAACTAGTCCAAAATCATCCTGTGAACACTGATTCTCGATCGTATATGATCCTCTTAGGCACGCCATGCAACCTCACAATATCACTGATCAAAACTCTATCTATGTCAAGCACTTGATACGTCGTACATACAAGGATAAAATGTGCACTCTTCTTTAGAGTGTCAACTACCACAAAAATCTAGTTATTATATCTCATTAATCTGTCATTGTCCACAGTATATCCCTCAAATTTTGGTGCCAACATGGTGTCTTGTCCGATAGAATTCCTTATCCTCTTTATACTAGTCATCATCATGTTGTAGTTAGGATAATTACATGAATATTCATCTAAATAGGTACCACCAAAACTATGCATGGTCTCCGACTCAACGTATCCGCAACTCTGTTCACTGTTCCTTTTATGTAGGTAATCTCAAAATTGTACTCGCTAAGTAGTTCTGACCAATGCCTTTGCCGTGCGTTCAAGTCACTTTGTGTAATAAGGTGCTGCAAACCATAGTGGTCCATTTTGTTTTCTTCGAATTTTCATCCAATCAGGTAGTGTCCCCACACTCTCAGGGCATACACAATGGCCAATAACTCAAAATTTTGTGTTGCAGAGTTCTCATGCTTTCTTAACTTTCTTGATATGTAAGCAATCGCTCGACCATATTGCATTAAGAGTCCTCCTAAGCCTTTCTTGGATGCGTCTATGCATACCAAGAAGTCCTCGTCCATGTCTGTAAATTTTGGTATTGGATTTTTTGTCAATAACTCCTTGAGCCTTCGAAACAATTCTGTGCATTTTTCGGTCGATACAAACTTCTTGTTTTTCTTCTGCAATTTTGTAATTGGGTTTTCTATCTTCGAAAAACCTTCGACGAACCGTCCATAATATCCTGCTAAACCCATGAACCTATGTACTTTTGGTATGTTCATCGGCGTCTGGTATTCCATAATAGATTCTTCCTTTGATGGATCCACAACGATACCATCACTAGAGATAACATGCCCTAAGTAATGAATTCTTGATTGGTAAAAAGAGCATTTCAACAGTTTCCTATAATTTTTTCTCTTATAAACATTGTAGTACCAAGCAAAAATGTTTGTCATGTTCTTTCATCATCCAAGACTATATCAATATGTCATCAATGAATACTCGAAGAAAGTTGTCCAAGTATTCGCGGAACACCCCATTCATCAAACTCATGAATACCCCTAGGGCATTTGTCAGTCCCAACGGTAGAAAGGTAAACTTGTAATGTTCAATCCTAATATTGAATACAATCTTAGGAATGTCTTCCTCCTAGATCCATAACTGGTGGTATCTTGATCTCAAGTCGATCTTCAAAGAAAACATCACGCCCTTAATTTGATCAAACAAATAGTTTATTCTTGGCAATGAATATTGGTTCTTAATTGTTTCCTTATTCTAATGATGGTATTCAATGCAGAGTTTCCCCGATGCATCCTTCTTCTGTTTGAAAATAATAGGTTCACCCCAAGGTGACACACTTGTATGTATAAGTCCTAGGTTCGAAAATTCCTTCAGTTTCATTTTATACTTCTGTAACTTAGGGGTCGACATCCGATAAGGTGTTCTTTCTATCATTTCAGTTCCAAGTTTTAATTTGATGGTAAATTCCAATTCCCCTTCAGGTGGAAAACCTGGTAACTCTTCTAGGAATATGTCAACAAACTCTCGTACTACCAAAAAGTTTTCTAGTCCTTTTTCTGCACCCTTTTCATTCAACGCAAGGATTTCATATATCTTGCATCCCTTGTGCATGCTCTTCCATAATTGTAGGGAAGATATGAACCTTAGGAAAAATCCCTGGTTTCTTCCTACAATCACTCGTCTATGTCCCTCATCATTGATCAAACTCAATAGTTTTTTCTTACAGTTACGTATCGCCTCAAGTGATTCAAACTAATCCATACCAATCATGAAGTCATAAGTTCCTAGGATCGTGACGTACATGTTGGCCTTCATTACTAAATATCTCAGATTAAGGCTACAGTCCATAACCTTTCCTCAAACCTTCTTCTTGGCTCCCGAATCCATTTCAAAATAGCTAAACTCATTCTGAATAGTCCTAAACAAGCCTATACAACCATTGTTGTGGATGACATGGTTGTTGATGTTGCAGTCCTCTATTGAGGAATTGGTCATCGGGGCGTCGTGAATGTGGATACTCACAACGTATCCTAATACCTTGATGCACATAAGGATTTTATTGGATGCTGCTGTGCACCTGACTTTGTCCTTCTTGTCGGTCTTGTAGTAGTCCTCCCTTGAACCCTATTGATCATCTCTTCCTCAACTATGAAGGCCTTCTGGACTGCATCGTGCAACATCTGAGTCATTTATATCCTTGCCTTCGCATGAAAGATGGAATTAAATACGATCATGAGCTTGTTGATCTCCATATTTTCTGTGTTCATATGTGAGGCATATCGAAGTAGCTCCATAAATCTAGTCTTATAATCTGACATCGTACAACCACCCTGTCTTAAGGTGCTGAACTCATTGAGCTGGCGCTCAATGAATTCCTCTGAAAATTACTTCTCCCAGAACCATTCCTCGAATCGTTATGATAACATGACTTCGACGACCATGTTTAGCTGAGGTAGGAATATCTTCCACCATAGAAGAGCACTCCCCTTTAGCTGAAGAATTCAATGCAAACCTTTGTGTTTAACGTCGCAACCACTAAGCGCGAAGCACATTGCCTTGTTATCTAGACATGCCTCGATGAATAAGTCGTCTGTGTCACTCGTGAACTCGGGAACTTAACCTTCTCGAGTTCTTCGTGAATTCTACTAGTGCTTGCTGGGGCACATTGTGGACCCTCATGGATGCAGGTGCCCTGGAATCATCTCAGTACATACGGTTAGTCAAGGCCTCTGACATTCCCTGGAAGGACCTTGTCATACCATCCATATCCATTACAACAATTGAATCCTGCCCAAGGACTTGTTCTTCCCCATGGGGGTTAGACTCCTAGAGCACGGGCACTTTTGGAAGCATCACACCTCCTTCCCCAACACCATGTTGTGAATATCTATGGCATCCTCTAACCTTTATTACCACATGGACATGTTAATATTTTAATTAGTGCTAAGTATTAATCAAGGGTTTAGTTTAGTGGAAGGCGTGACTATCCACAGTCGCAGGGTTGAACCTCGCTCTAATAACATATGTAATGTCTCGTCATTACAACAACAAGCATCATACACCAGAAAATTTGTTTTTCTCTTTTGCATGAGGAAATACTCATCACACTTTAATGGAAACATCATCAACATGTCATTCACATATATTAATGAAATAGTTTTAAGTAATTAAAAATCAATCACGACACAATGATGACACATCATCACCATAATCATGACACACTGTTGGCACAAGGGAAGACCTAGGGTTTAACGCTACAAAAACGCACCAAAAAAACTCCAACTACCGGCCCTTTTGACAACACCTGTGAAGCAAATGAAGTATCACTCGAGGTAGAGGCAGGGGTGGTTGCAGGACTCAGGTGTCTGCAACCTTAGCTTAGACACAGATTTGTTATTGTAATAATTAATAGAGCACTTAGCACTGACAGTTCATCAATATTTAACCACTATCCACTTCGCAGATAAAACAAAAAATCACATCATTCAGTCATATCTGATGTATCTAAGAACTTATCATAGAGAAGAAGGTTAGATCTAGTAGATTCAAGCACTAAGCACATTCACATGGGTCAGATCTAGCATCCATACACATCATTAGCACAAAGCATAAACAAATATATCTATCTATATCAAAGCACTTAGTAAGTAAAGACATAAACACATCAACACATTGCACAAATAAGAGAAACACAAAATATACGTGGTTCACCCCCACCTTGGGGCTACGTCCACCAAATCTTCTTGTTTATTAGATTCTTCAATAGGTTACATGCATAGAGCCTCAAAACCTTACTCTGCATAGGATAGGAGATCTTCGCATCTCACTAGATCCTCCTTCCTCGAGTAGATCTAATCACATAGCCTTCGACAGCCTCTTGCAATGACTTGCACTTAGCTTTGCAAGTCTCACACAGTATGCACAAAGCACATACAATCTTGATCACACAGATCCAACTTTAGCACTTAGCTATTCCTTATGACCTCTCTCATTACATCGCCTAGTCTTCTCTATATACTTTACAAAATAGGCCTAAACATGGGTAAACCCATGGACCGACATCCCATACCTGTTACATAATCCCAAATCCCAAAAAGGACCCAAAATGGGGCCAAGATCCCACTATACCTGCTTCGTCTTGTGCTCCTCCTTCGATAAGCTGTCGAAGTCCCAAAATAGGTCAAACTTGACCAAGGATCTCCCAAAACTTGGTCAAGGGCCAACACACACATATAGATGTATTAACAAATTAATGAACATCAACACAACATCATTGCATTCTACAATTAAATCTACACATAAACAACACAATTCATAAATCGTTCAATTCATCTCATAAGGAGAGTCATCAGATAAAATCAAGATAACATGAGATAACATAACGAACCATAAATATCATAAAGATAATTGCAATATTCACACAAGATACTACCTGCCCAACCTACCCTGCAAGGTTAGAACCTCCAGGACACATAAGCAACACTCAAGCCCAAGCTCCAATTGATTTTAACCATTTAAGATCTCAAGGTTGGCGACTGTTCTAAAGAACAATGAGGTGTCTACATCCCACTAACACAATCAATCCAAGGAACTAGATAAATAAATAGAGTCTACGATCATCGATCACATCAATCCGCCAATCCTAAACATCAATTAATGAAGGCGCAAGGGTAATCATTCACATAACACATAATAGACCATATTAAATCCAAGGCCTAAGCATTTTAAGTTATTCGAGGCGTAAGACCCAATCACAAAATGTAGTCTTCCGACATAATAAATTTTTATTTAGCACTAGAAGATTAAGTACTCGATAAATAAGCAACACATCATTCTAAGGTCACCAGTATAATCCAGTTTATCATTCATTAATCAATAATTAATCATTCTGCAAGGTTAAAATAAATACATATACATCCATATATTGCATTAGCCATGCACAATATAATCAAATTTAATTTAAATTCGGGGCCCGAGATCAACATCTACGTTTAATGCAAGGAGCAAGGTAAACATCAATTTCTAACTACGTGGCACATGTAATCTAGATTTAGTTTAATCCAACAACATCGACATTCCAAGGCGCAATAGAAACTAAAATTAATCCATCATACATTAACCAATTTTAATGGCACAAGTACTAAGTATCTGTTATATTCAATTTCATTTCACGCAAGAACTCTTGTGGCTTAAATTAAATTAAGGTGCAACAGTAAAACAATTCTAAATCAAGAATGCCTCCATATCATGGTTAACGCAAGAGCAAATGTTAACTTATACAAGGCGCAAAGGAAATCACCAAATCTATTTACAAGGCATAAGAGATCTAAATGCAACGAGTCATAAATCACCTTAAAATCATGGTGCAAGAGATTAAGAAGGCTTAACAATCATATATCCTTTGTGTTCTAAATGCATGAGAGTAAGATCACCACTTGAATTAACTTTACACTTGCACAACTTATAATCAAATGAATCAACTTCACTTATAAGAACATCATTCATGGATCATAGTAAATTTATAATTAATGACAAATGAAACACATATATATCACATTCCTTATTAGGCTACCTTGTGTCCAACTTCTCCAAGATATAAGCCCCAAAGGGAGTAGTGAATATGTGTATCTATGGATATAATTCTACTTTTCATAATGCCACCAAATATAAGTTGACAACATCCCAGTGTGCTCGACCAAACAATCCCAGTGTAAGGATTAGAAACTAGCTGTGACGAGGACAATTTTACTAGCTTAAACAATAAACCATCATGTAGATACATTAAAAATTAAAATTGAAATAAATGCAAGAAATCTAGTGGAGGGCATGTACCCATTTAGTCTCTCCCTAAAATTTTGTTCCAATATCCTTCCTTAAATCCACACATGTGCATATAACTAGTTATTTAAGCTCCTTACATTCTTATAATAGTGGAAATTAATTCCATTTGTTCCATTTTAGATTTAAAGGGTGGCGAGGCCAAGGGTAAATCTTGACCCAAGTTTATCACATAAAAAGGGCTTAGCTCGGGATCTCCTCTAAGGACGAATTTAAAGAAAATCAAGCAAGAAATTTCACAGATTTTATTTTAACAATATTCTAAACCTCAGGGCCCTCAGGGCTACATACTAATTATTTTGGATTATAATTTCTAAAACAATAAAATATTCGAGAACACTTGCACCCAAACAACGCAAGGCGGAAGGAGGAGAGCCCACGGGTAAGTAAAGTCTTGCACTATGCATTCGTGAAGTTAAGATACCGGAAGGGGAATTTTAAGCTGGGAAAAATTTTAAAACAAAAAAGCTGTGGAGAAAGAAACGTTAACGCAGAGCAATTAACGCATGAAACCAAGCAGGCATTCAATGCATACATCATTGCAGGCATTCAATGCGCAGGGTAAGAAGCCAACCGTTCGGCCAAAGGGTGAAGGCGTTGAGCCTTGGGATCCCACACGCATAGACTAAGGAGACTCATTACGCTGAGCAAAACGAAATATACTCACCCCGCCAAAAATCATTGAGAACACTCAGATGAATTCGTTGGGTAAGGAAGGAAATTCGTCCTGAATTAAAAGGTAAAAAATCGTGGTTCAGAAAGGAAACACGCAGAGTCCGTGAAGGAAAAATGCAGAATCAGTGGAGGAGAAAGATAACGCAGAGAGGCGCATCTAGAGAGCTAGAGGAGCTATTTAAGTGAGGAAATCACGAGGAGAGCCTCGGCCAAATCTGGAAGGAAACAGATGACGGGAAAAGAAAAACTTCAGGACAATGAGCCTTCAGAGTACATGGGAAAATATTTTGAAGAAAGAGTCGCCCTGGAGAGGAGAGCTCGATTAAGTCTTCTCTCCGAAGGAAGGAAGCTCGGGAAGGTCGCCAGGGAAATAAAAACCCGCAACAGCTAAACAATCACCAAGTGAGGAAGGTTTCAAGTACAGGGGAGGGGTTTTCAAAAGCGATGGACCAGTGGGAGTTCGCTAAGCAACTCAAAACGTTCCTAGAGTACCTCAGAAATCTGTTATCTATTATATCCTTTAAAGGAGAGATATCCTCTAGAAACAAAATACACATTCACACCTGTATACGGTAGCCTCGTGGCCATTCCATCCATGAAGCGAAAATGTTTTTACAGTGTAGCTAATCATTGAAAGTTTCGTTCTGCAGGAAGCTGAGGCTTGTGAAGGCTTCGGCATAGGCAATCGTTCCGGTTTTAAAAACCACTAACAATCACTTATTCAATATAAAAGAGAAACCAAGGTTTATAAATTAATAGCCTATTACCATTTAATCGTCAATAAAAAGGAGTTTGGTAACAAGGTCCTTATACATAAACAGTGAATAAGAAATCCAAACTGAAATAACCAAATTTTTCACAACTCAAGCTGCATGGAGAATGCATTCGAATACAATGTTTTATACATATGCGGCGAAAAGAAACAAACCATGCATAAATAACCTAAACTTACCACAACTCAAATTTCAATGAGAATACCGTAATCGACGAATATGGGTTTGGAGATGTTTCATCCTCCCGTTTGCTAACTATGAAGACCTCACCGGTACCTCCCAACCAATGTTAGGGGTACTCTTCTTCCCCTTGCCCCCTGAGCCACAAAGGGGCCACGCACACAAACCAGAGAAAATCTAGCTCCCATCTCGCCTAGCAAGGTCGAGCTACCACTCTCTATTTGAGATGGGTATCCTAATTCCCACAAGAAAAATAAGTCAAGAAAAATACGGCAGCATAACCTTATACATATCAGTAGTCCCCCTTTCCTCTTCTTTGTCATTACTTTTATAGAATTCTTCTTAGTGACACTTTCTAAATGCACGTTAAATTTTTTTTATTAAAAATTTATTAGAAAATACTCTCCCCCGTACACTTGTCACCCGATCCCTTAGTTGCACCAAATGTTCATTTATTTAAATTAGTTAATTGTCAATTTCTCTCACCCATCCTTAAAGCGTTACTAAAACGCTCCATGTTATCCCTTTATTCCCTCAATTTCCTTTAGTTATTGATGCATTTCTTAAAGCTTGATTGAGTTTTATTTAAGAAAGTTCTCTAGACTAGATTCATTTCTATGTTTCACATTCATTTTTGCATTAAATTCATCTTTTTGTCTAAGTTCCTAATTAGCAGCACATAAACAATAGTTAATTATTCGATAAATTATGTCTCCTTTAAATTCTTAATTTGGTTTTTATTCATCCCCCTTTTATTGATTGATAAATTAGTTTTTATTCCTCTTTCCCTACTTAGACCTAGGCTTAGAGAATTTTATAATT
This sequence comes from Picea engelmannii, assembly GCA_009831015.1. NCBI lineage: Eukaryota > Viridiplantae > Streptophyta > Pinopsida > Pinales > Pinaceae > Picea > Picea engelmannii. Next base: position 192,699 of record ML777296.1, on the reverse strand, counting down.
AATAAAATTTACTCATACATCATTTAATTTAAGGCTGACCACGTCAAAATAAATATCATTTTCTAGGCACCTAGGTTCATTAACTTATCTTTATTAAACTCACGACGTGTCCTTCAAGATGCACTACATGCTCCAAGGGTGGCACTTGCCTTTGCTCAAGTTTTATTTATGTGACGTGCCCTTCAAGACGCACTACATGCTCCAAGGGTGGCACTCGCGTTTGACTGATTTTGGTAGACATCCAACCCTTTGAGTGAATACTTCATCAGGTGACTTTGTGGGAGACTAAGAGCCTCTAAGGAATAATGACCCTACTTTATTGCCCTCCCCTTAGAATCTTCGTGAGTGACTATCTCAGTCTACTCTCACGACATCGTGTATCTCTCGAACTAGGTAATCGTTAACCTTCAGGTCAAGCCACGATGGGAGTGCTAGTAGGATGTAGCAGGGATTCTTCCACACCCATCCATCAATAACTCTGGTTGTCGTGCATGGCCCCTTTACTCCTAATGTGAGTCTGATTAAAAAGCAGTCGTCGACCTGCATTTATCAACAAAAACATGTCAGCGATCCATAAGCAACATCATAATACACCCAATCATATGTCACATATCCATAAACATAAATACCCAAACCATATACAATCCACTCCCTGACTCGATCAAGAGTCCAAGGAGGTCCACCGATGCCATCGACATCCTCAATTTGTCAAATGTCATGCATACTTAGGAGAAACTCGTTAATAGCACTTGTCTACTCATAGATATCAAAATAACATAACATCATATCCATACCATCATCATCAGAATTCATAAGCGAAACATACAATCATATATTGAACTGGATCACTTGCATCCAAGTGTCCTCAAATAATAAGTCATATCAAGTGCGCACAAGAGAGGGATGTTACATACACCCCCTCTTGTTTTAAACTTCGTCCCGAAGTTTCACAGTATATAGGTGCAGAAAATAAAGTATCTGACAAGATCTAAATGTCTATCTATCAAACAAAAATGGAAAATATTGATGCATATTATATGCATCCTCCCAAGTAGCCGAGTGCGGACTATAATTGTCCCATTGGACATTGACCTGATCGATTGTTCGACTCCATAGCTTTCTAATGCGATGGTCTAGAATGCAGATCGACTCCGCCATGAGCGTACCCTCGTCCGACTCCTGGAAGAACTCATGCCAATCTCATGTGTAGGATTTCTAACACAATGTCTTAAAAATGATACAAGAAAAACATCGTGCAACGCCTCAAAGAATGAGGCATGGCTATTCGATAGGCTAACCTAATAATTATGGTCAACACGATGCACATCAACATAATTCTTCTTTTGATCTTGCACTTCTTTAATCCTTTGTCTTATCATTTACATTTTCTCTTCCATTTCTTGGATCACTTTTGGTCCTACCAGGACCCTATCCTCAAGTCAATCCCAACTAAAAGGCATCCAACAAGGTCGCCCATAAGGAAACTCAAATGATTTCATCTTAAATGTGCTTGATAGTTGTTGTTGTAAGTAAAATATACCATAGGAAATAACTCTTCCCAATTCTTTTGTTGGTCCATCACTACATATGCAACATATCTTCCAAGATTTGGTTCGTTCTTTTAGTCTTCCTTTCTGTGTCTAGGTGATACATGGTAATAAAGTTAAGCTGGCTTCCCATGGCCTCTTGGAAAGTAGTCCAAAATTGTCCTGTAAACACTGATCCTCTATTATATATGATCCTCTTAGGCATGCCATGCAACCTCATAATCTCGCTGATAAAAACTCTAGCTATGTCAGGCGTATGATATGTCATACGCACAGGGATAAAATTTGCACTCTTCATCAGAGTGTCAACTACCATGAAAATCGAGTCGTGCCTCCTCCCTGCCAGTGGCAATCCAACAATGAATTCCATCAAAATTATCTCCCATTGCGATTCTGGAATAACGTTTGGTTGTAGTAATCCTGTCGGATGTCTATGTTCAACCTTCACTTGCTGACATTCTAGACATCTCTCCATGTAGTTGACTATGTCTGCTTTCATTCATTTCCAGAAGAATAAGGGTTTAAGGTCTATCCTCATCTTTGTGACTCCTCGATGAGACATGTACACTACTCTATGAGCTTCGTATAAGATACAAAATTATCAATTCGTCGTTGGGTGGTACATAAATCCGGTTATTATATCTCATTAATCCATTGTTGTCCACAATATATCCCTCAAATTTTGGTGCCAACATGGTGTCTTGTCCGATATAATTCCTTATTCTCTTTATACCAATCATCGTCACATTGTAGTTATAACAATTTCACGAATATTCGTCTGAAGAGGTACCACCGAAAATATGCATGGTCTCCAACCCAACACATTTGCAACTTTGTTCATTGTTCATTTTATGTAGGTAATCTCAAAAATCGTACTCGCTAAGTAGTTCTGACCAATGCCTTTGCCGCACGTTCAAGTCACTTTGCATAATAAGTTGTTGAAAACCACAATGGTCCATTTTTTTTGTTCGAATTCTCGTCCAATCAGGTAGTGTCCCCACATTCTCAGGGCATAAACAATGGCCAATAACTCCAAATCATGTGTCGTAGAGTTCTCCTCATGCTTTCTTAACTTACTTGATATCTAAGCGATCACTCGATCGTGTTTCATGAAGACTCCTCCTAAGCCTTTTTTGGATGCATTTGTGCATACCAAGAATTCCTCGTCCATGTCTGGGATTTTTAGTCTCGGTGTTGTCGCCAACATCTCCATGAGCCTTTGAAATGCTTCTGTTCATTTCTCTGTCCATAAAAGCTTCTTTTTTTTTCTTCTACAATTCCATAATCGGGTTTTCTATCTTCGAAAAACCTTCGACGAACCATCAATTACATCCCGCTAAACCCATGAAGCTACGTACTTTTGGTACATTTGTCATCACAAGACATTCCATAATAGCTTCTAACTTCATTGGATCCACAATGATACCTTTGTCGGAGATAACATGCCCTAAGTAATGAATCCTTGATTGGTAAAAAGAGAATTTCAACAATTTCTTGTAATTTGTTCTCTCGTAAAGATTGTAGTACCAAGCACAAATGTTTGTCATGTTCTTTCATCGTCTGAGAATATATCAAGGTGTTGTCAATGAATACTCAATTTTTTTTTTCCAAGTATTCATGAAACACCCCATTCATCAAACTCATGAATACCCCTGGGGAATTTGTCATTCCCAACGGTAGAATGGTAAACTTATAATGTCCAATCCTAGTCTGGAATGCAATCTTAGGAATGTCTTCCTCCTAGATCCGTAATTGGTGGTATCCTGATCTCAATTTGATCTTCGAAAACACTGTCACACCCTTCATTTGATCAAACAAATCATCTATTCTTGGCAAAAAATGTTGGTTCTTGATCATTGCCTTGTTCCAATGATGTTAGTCAGTGCAGAGTCTCCCCAACCCATCCTTCTTCTGCATAAAAATAAAAGGTTCACCACAAGGTGACACACTTGGACATATAAGTTCTAGGTCTAACAACTCCTTCAGCTGCATTTTATACTCATGTAACTCAGGGGTCGACATTCGATAAGACTCTCTTGCTATCGTTTCAAATCCATGTTTTAAGTTGATGGTAAATTCCAATTCCCCTTCGGGTGGAAAACCTGGTAACTCTTCTCGGAATACGTTAGCAAACTCTCATACCACCGAAAGGTTTTCTAGTCCTTCTGCCATGCCATTTTCATTCAATGCAAGGATTTCATATAGCTTGCATCCCTTGCACATTCTCTACCGTAATTGTAGGGAAGAGATGAACCTTAGGGAAACCGCCTGGTTTCTTCCTACAATCACTCGTCTCTGTCCCTCATTGTCAATTGAACTCAATCGTTTTGTCTTACAGTTGAGTATCGCCTCATGCAATTCCAACTAGTCCATATCAATCACAACGTCATAATATCCTAGGATCGTGATGTAGAGGTTGGCCTTTGTGACCAAATATCCCAGGTTAAGGCTATAGTCCATAACCTTTCCTCCAACCTTCTACTTGACTCTCGAAACCATTTCCACATAGATAAACTTGTCCTGAACATGCCTAAACAAGCCTATACAACTTTCTTGTGAAATACATGGTTGTTGATGTTGCAGTCCTCTGTAGGGAGTTCCTTGCTAAGGCGCCGATCGTCGCAAACGTGGATACTCACGATGTATCTCAATACCTTAATGCACGTCGATTTGGTATCGAATGTTGTTGCGCACCTAACGTCGTCCATCCTGTCGGTCTTGCAGGATTCTGGTCTTGAAGCCCATTGATCAACTCTTCTTCAGCTATGAGGGCCTTTTGGACTGCATCGTGCAACGTCCGAGGCATTTATATCCTCATCTTCTCATGAAAGATGGAGTTAAGGTCGATCATGAACTTGTTGATATCTAGATTTTCTATGTTCATATGCGGGGCATACCAAAGAAGCTCCATAAATCTGGTCTTATATTTTGACACCGTATGACCACCCTATCCTAAGGTGCTGAACTCATCGAGTAGAAGCTCAATGAATTCCTATGAAAATTACTTTTCCCATAACTATTCCTTGAATTGTTCCCATAACACGGCTTCGACGACCATGTTTTGCTGAGGTAGGAGCATCTTCCACCATAGAAGAGCGCTCCTCTTTAGCTGAAGACCTCCATGAGGACCTTCGTGCTGGAAGTTGTAACCATGAAGTGCGAAGCACATCGCCTTGTTCTCCAAACATGCCTCGACATTTGATCCATCCATGGCACTCGTCAACTCAGAAACTTAACCTTCTCGAGTTCTCTCTGAAAGCTACCAATACTGGTTGGGGCGCATTGTGGACCCTCAGGGGTGCAGGCACCCTGACCTCATCTCAAAATAGACGATTAGTCAAGGCCTTTGACATTCCCTGGGAGGACCTTATTAGAACATCCACATCCCTTACAACAATCGACTCCTCCCCAAGGATTGTTCTTCCCCTTAGGGTTTAGACTCCTGGGGCACAAACGCTTCTGGAGGTGTCACATTTCCTTCCCCAAAACCACATTGTGAATCTCTGTGGTGTCCTCTAGCCTTGATTACTGCATGGATAGGTTAATATTTTAATTAGCGCTAAGTATTAATCAAGGGTTTAATTTAGTGGAAGGTGTGACTATCCACAATCACAGGGTTGAACCTCTCTCTGGTACCATATGTAATGTCTCATCGTTACGACAACAACAGTCATACACCAAGAATTTTCTTTTTCTCTTTTGTGTTAGGAAATACTCATCACACATTAATGGAAACATCATCAACACATCATTCACATATATTAATGAAATAATATTAAGGCATTAACAATCAATCACGACACAATGCTGACACATCATCACCATAAATCATGACACACAGATCGACATATTAACACATTAATTAACAACAACCCAACATCATTGCATTCTAGAATTAAATTGACACATAAAAAACACAATTTATAAATCGCTCAATTAATCTCATAAGGAGAATCATCATATAACATCAAGATAACATGAGATAGCATAACGAACCATAAAGATCATAAAGATAATCTCAAGAATCACACATGATACTACCCTAAAAGGTTAGGACCTCCAGGACACATAAACAATGCTCAAGCACAATTTCCAATTTATTTTAACAATTTATGGTCTCAAGGATGGCCACTGTTTTGAGGAACAAGGAGGTGTCTACATCCCATTAACACAATCAATCCAAACAACTAGCTAAATCAATAGAGTCTACGATCATTGATCACACCAATCCATCAATCCTAAACATCAATTAATCAAGGTGCAAGAGTAATCATTCACATAACACTTAATAGACCATATTAAATCCAAGGTGCAAGCATTTTCAGTTATTCGAGGTGCAAGGAGCGGTCACAAAATGCAGTCTTTCGACATTATAAATTTCCATTGAGCCCTAGAAGACTAATTACTCGATTAGTAAGAAACACATCATTCTAAGGTCACAAGTATAATCCACTTTATCATTCATCAATCAATAATTAACCATTGCGCAACGTTAAAATAAATACATATCCATTCATATATTGAATTAGTCATGTACAATTTAATCAACTTTAATTTAAATTTGGGGTGCAAGATCAACCTCTACTTTTAATGCAAGGAGCAAAGTAAACACCAATTTCTAACTACGTGGCGCAAGTAATGTAGATTTAATTCAATCCAACAACATTGACATTCCAAGGCACAATAGAAACTATAATTAATCCATCATAGATTAACCAATTTTAATGGCGCAAGTAGTAAGTATTCGTTATATTCAATTTCATTTCGTGCAAGAACTCTAGTGGCTTAATAAGTCATACATCAAATTAAGGTGTAGGAGTAAAACAATTCTAAATCAAGCATGTCCCCATATCATGGTTAAGTCAAGAGTGAATGTTAACTTATACAAGGCGCAGAGGAAATCACCAAATCTATTTACAAGGCGCAAGAAATCTAAATGCAACCAATCATAAATCACCTTAAAATCATGGCCCAAGAGATTAAGAAGGCTTATCAATCATATATCCTTCATGTTCTAAAAGAGCAAGAGTAAGATGATCAATTGAATTAACTTTACACTTTTAATTATTGCACAACCTATAATTAAATGAATCAACTTCACTTATAAGAACATCATTCATGGAGAACATCATTCATGGATCAGAGTAAATTTATCAATAATGAGGAATGAAAATAATATATATCACATTCCTTATTAGGATAACTTGTGTATAACTTCTCCAAGATATAAGCCCCAAAGAGAGTAGTGAATATGTATATCTATGGATATAATTCTATTTTTCATAATCCAACCAAATCTAAGTTAACAACATCCCCGTGTGCTCGACCAAACGATCCTAATTTAAGGACTAGAAACTAGTGGCGATGAGGACCATTTTACTAGCTTAAACAATAAACCACCATGTAGACACATTAAAAATTAATATTGAAATAAATGGAGGAAAGCCGGAAAGCCACTGGAGGGCATGTACCCATTTAGTCTCTCCCTAAAATTTTGTTCCGATATCCTTCCTTAAATCCAGACCTATGCATATCACTAGTTATTTAAGCTCCTTCCATTCTTATAATAGTGGAAATTAATTCCATCTGTTCCATTTTTATATTTAAAGGGTGGCGAGGCCAAGGGTAAATGTTGGCCCAAGTTTATCACATAAAAAGGGCTTAGCCCAGGATCTCCTCTAAGGACGAATTTAAAGAAAATCAAGCAAGAAATTTCACAGATTTTATTTTAACAATATTCTAAACCTCAGGGCTACATACTAATTATTTTGGATTATAATTTCTAAAACAATAAAATATTTGAGAACACTTGCACCCAAACAACGCAAGGCGGAAGGAGGAGGGCCCACATGTAAGTAAAGTCTTGCACTATTCATGCGTGAAGGTAAGATACTGGAAGGGGGATTTTAAGCTGGAAAAAAGGAAAAAGTTGAGGAGAAAGAAATGTTAAATCATAGCAATTAACGCAGGCAACCAAACAGGCATTTAATGCAGACATCATTGCAGGCTTTCAATGTGCAGGGTAAGAATCCAACCGTTGAGCCAAAGGGTGAAGGCGCTGAGCCTTGGATCGCACACGGAGAGAATAAGGAGGCTCATTACACTGAGCAAAACGCAAGATACTCACCCGCCCCCAAAATCACTTAGAACACTCAGACGGATTCGATGGGTAAGGAAGGCATTTCGTCCTGAATTAAAAGGTCAAATATCGCGGTTCAGAAAGGAAACACCCACTGGAGTTTGTGAAGGAAAAATGCAATGTGAGGAGAAAGATAACACAGAGAGACACATATAGAGAACTAGAGGAGCGATTTAAGTGAGGAAAACGTGAGGAGAGCCTCGACCAAATATGGAAGGAACCAGACGACGTGAAAAGAAAAATTTCAGGACAGCGAGTGCCTTCAGGGCGCATGGGAAAATTTTTCTAAAGGAAGAGTCTCCCATGAGAGGAGAGCTCGATTAAGTCTTCTCTTGGGAGGAATGAATCTCGGGAAGGGCGCTAGGGAAACAAAAACCCGCAGCAACTAAATGATCCCCAGGTGAGGAAGGATTCAAGTAGAGGGGAGGGGTTTTCAGAGGCGATCAACCGGTGGGAGTTTGTTGAGCAACTCAAAATGTTCCTAGAGTACCTCAGAAATCGGTTATCTATTCTAGCCTTTAAAGGAGAGATATCCGCTGGAAAAAAAAGTACAAATTCACACCTATAGAAGGTAGCCTCATGGCCATTCCATCCATGAAGTGATAAATGTTTTTACAGTGTAGCTAATCAATGAAAGTTTGGTTCTGTAGGAAGCTGAGGCTTGTGAAGGTTTTGGCATAGGCAATTGTTCTGGTTTTAAAAGGCACTAACAATCACTTATTCAATATAAAAGAGAATCCAAGGTGTATGAATTAACAACCTATTACCATTTAAGCATCAATAAAAAGGCGTTCAGTAATAAGGTCCTTATACATAAACGACGAATAAGAAAGACAAACTGAAACAACCAAATATTTCACAACTCAAGCTGCATGGAGAATGCATTCGAATATAATATTTTATACATATGTGGCAAAAAGAAAAAAACCATACATAGATAACTGAAACTTAACAAAAATCAAATTTCAATGAGAATACCGTAACCGACGAATCTGGGATTGGTGATGTTCTTCGTCAAATGGACATCCTTTCGTCCTCTCGCTTGCTCACTGTGAAGACCTCACCGATACCTCCCAACCAACGATAGGGGTACTTTTCTCTCCCCTAAGCCCCCTGAGCTGCTAAGGGGCCACACACACAAACCAGAGAAAATCTATCTCCCAACTCGCCTCACAAGGTCGAGCTACCACTCTCTATTTGCGCCTGGGTATCGCAACTCCCACAAGAAAAATCAGTGATGAAAAATATGACAACAAAACCTTACGCATACCAATCGTTCCCCTTTCCTGTTATTTGTCATTACTTTTATAGATTTCTTCTTAGTGACACTTGCTAAATGCACATTAAATTATTTTTATTAAAAAAATATTAGGAAATACTGTCCCCCGTACACTTGTCACTCAATCCCTTAGTTCAACCATATATTCATTTATTTAAATTAGTTAATTTCCAATTTCCCTCACCCATCCTTAAAGCGTTCGTAAAAACATTCCTTGTTGTCCCTTTATTCCCTCAATTTCCTTTAATGTTTGACGACTTTCTTGAAGCTTAGTTGAGTTTTATTTAGGAAAGTTCTTTAGACTAGATTCTTTTCCATGTTCCACATTCATTTTTGCATTAAATTCCCCGTTTTGTCTAAGTATCAAATTAGCATGTCTTGCACATAAACAATAATTAATTCTTAGATAAATTATTTCTCCTTTAAATTCTTAATTTGATTTTTCTTCATCCTCCTTTTATTAATTGATTAATTATTTTTAAGTCCTCTTGCCCCACTTAGACCTAGGATTTAATTTCAACTATGTGTAGGGAATTTTATAATTAGTAAAATTTACATACATCATTTATTTTAAGGTTGACCACGTCAAAATAAAATATTGTTTTCTAGGCACCTAGGTTCATTAGCTTATCTTTATTAAACTCGTGACATTCCCTTCAAGACACACTACGTGCTCCAAGGGTGCCACTTGTCTTTGCTCAAGTTTTATTTATGCGACGTGCCAAGATGCACTACGTGCTCCAAGGGTGGCACTCGCCTTTGCCTAATTTTGGTAGACGTCCAACTCTTGGAGTCAATACTCCATCATGACACCTTGTGGAAGACTAAGGGTCTTTAAGGAATAAGGACCCTACCTTATTGCACGCCCCTTAGAATCTTCGTGAGTGATTGTCTCAGTCTTCCATCGTGACATCGTGTATCTCTCAAACTAGGTAATAATTAACCTATAGTTTGAGCCATGATGAGAGTGCTAGTAGGTTGTGGCATGGATATTTCCACACCTCTCCCTTAATAAATATGGTTGTCGTGCATGGCCTCTTTACTCCTAATGTGAGTTTGATTAGCAATAAATCATCATCCTGCATCGATAAACGAAAACATGTCAGTGATCCACAAGCAACATCATAATACACCCTATCATATGTCACATATGCATAAACAAAAATACCCAAACCATATAAAATCCAGTGCCTGACTCGATCCAGAGTCTGAGGAGGTCCACCGATGCCATCAACATCCATAAGAGAAACATACAATCATATACTAAACCATATCAATTTCACGTAGGTGTCCTCAAAGAATAAGTCATATCAGGTGTGCAGAAGAGTGGTATGTTACACTTATGGTCTCAGAACCAAGGAAAAAATTCATATCCTAGTCTTTTTGACTAGCTTTACCCTCTGTCACTGAAACAAGGGAATCTTCTCAGGAGGTCTTGTATCTCCTCAAAGCCTTCGAATATTCTATCTAGACTCCTCACTTATGGAACTTATTTGTTAGTCCTGGAATATGTCTCTCTCTGATCTAGGTGGATATTGGTGGCCACCCACCTTTTCCGACTGGCTCAAAATAGTTTTCTGACAATTTTGGAAATTTACTATTTTTAGCAGGTTTAACTTCTGGGGCCATTTTGAGGGCCTAAATGAAGGTTTTTTGAGATCGAGGTGCTCAATGATAGCCGAAGGCATGATTGAGCCCCCAAAATGAATCTCTTCGACGATACCTTTCCAACGAGCT
>ML777296.1:147299-166895 GCA_009831015.1 Picea engelmannii | reverse complement strand
ACCCACATATGTGGGTTGGGGGGGGGGCATTAATATAAAAACTTTATTAAGTTTTTCTATTAATGCCACCACCCCCCCACAACAATATAATAGAATAAAATATAAAACTTAAATAAGGCTATATTAAATATACATATTCAAATTTATAAGTTCAAATCAACATACAATTTCAAACAAACAAACATGGAATATCATTTAAAAATGAAAACATACAACATACACTTTCAAATAAGAAAACACACATTATTCAGTTTCAAATCAAGATACAAACCTGAACAAACAAACATTGTGAAAACCACTTAAGAAAACACACCATACAAATTCAAAAAAATCAACAGAAGTTACACATTTTCATAACAATAATCAAAGACATAGAGATTGCCAAAAACCATTCACACACATTCATATGCAATTTCAAATAAGTAAACACAAATACAAATTTAAATTTAAAAAACACACATTATTTCAAATCAATATACATACATAGGGAAACAAGTAAAAATTGTCTAGATGATTCACACACATACAAATATAATTTTAAAGAAACAAACACAGTATACAAATTCAAATAAGAAAGTACATATTATATAATTTCAAATCAAGATACAAATTAATTAAGTAGACATTGTCACACATGCCACCTACACACATGCCTATATAATTTCAAATAAAATATGCAATATCAATACACAGACATAATCAAGAAAACATGGTCAAAATCGCATAAATACATACATAATTTCAAAATTCACATACATAAATACATACATACACAATTTCAAATTACACAAACATACATACATCAAATAACCACATGCATACATATATATACAATTTTAAAACACACACATATATACATCAAATAATCAAACTCACGATACACAAATTTTAATAAGTAAATACTCATCATACACTTTTAAATTAATATACAAACATAACTAAACAACATTGTCAAAATTACTCACATACATACATAAACAATTTCAAATAAGCAACACACAATATACAATTTTAAATAAACAAACATAATACAATTTCAAATTAAAATACAAGCATTGTCAAAATCACCTATACATAGACATGCAATTTCAAATAAACAAACACATCATATAATTTCATATCAATATACAAGCCTATGCTCACAACCATTGTCAAAACCACTTACAAGCATACAATTTCAAATCACACATACATACACATCAAATAAACAAACAAATAAGCATTGTATAATTCCAAATCAATAAATAAAAATAACTAAACATCATTGTCAAAACTAACAACATACATACATAAATAAACAATTTCAAATTAGAATACAAAGATTGTCTAACCTACCTATCATATACATATGCAATTTCAAATAAACAAACACACATTATACAATTTCATATCCATATACAAACCTACACAATCAACACAATCAACTATTGTCAAAACTAGTTACACACACATATAATTTCAAAGCACTAGTACGTATACATCAAATAAACAAACACATAAGGTACAAATTAGAACAAACAAATAAGCATTGTACAATTTCATATCCATATATAAAATAAATAAGCACCATTGTCAAATTAAATAAATACACATATATCTACAATTTCAAATAAGTAAATATAATACACAATTTCAAATCAAAATACAAAAATTGTTAAAAACATCTATACACATACATATGCAATTTCAAATTAACAAATACAAATTATACAATTTCATTTCAAAATTCAATAGATTACATATAATAAACTTAATTATAATATAAAAGACATAAAATATTTTATCTAACTAAATAAATATATAATACATATGCAATTTCAAATTAACAAATACACATTATATAATTTCATTTCAAAATTTACATATAATAAACTTAATTATAATGTAAAAGACATAAAATATTTTATCTAATTAAATAAATATATAATAAAATTAAAAGAAAAAAATCTAAAATAAAATAAAGTAAAATATTATAAAAGAAAATTAAAAAACATTAAAAGAAAAAGAAAAAGGAAGAAAACTAAAATAACATGAATGTTTTGTTTATTAATGATGATGATGATGATTAAAGGTATTTAGTAATTTTATTATATATGTAAAATTATATAATTTATGTGTAAAAACTCTTAAAAATGTTTAAATGTAGGATTGAATAATTTAAATGAGATTATGATAAGTATTGTTTTATAAATATAATAATAATTGAAATGTAAGAGTATATGTTTGTAAATGTTATAAAAGTAAATATATTTTGATGTGTGTTAGTTTAATAAATAAAAAACAAAGATAAAAACATACAAACAATAAACACTACACTACTCAATAAAAATGAGGCCCATTCTCCTTAAAGCATTTGGGAGAAATTTTACCTTTCCCATAAAAATATTTTTTATTAATAATTATATATACATAATTCTTTTACAATATTAAAAAAAAAATGAATATCTAAATACATTCATATTTATTTTCAGCAAATATGTATAATAAAGTAAATTTCTTAAAATATCATCACATATAAAGATGTAAGAAAAAACAAATTAAAAAATTCATTTCTACTTTTTCATCTCATATAATTTGAAATAATATAATTAATATTAAATCTTAGCAAATATGTATAATAAAGTAAATTTCCTAAAATATCATCACATATAAAGATGTAAGAAAAAACATATTAAAAAAATCATTTCTACTTTTTCATTTCATATAATTGAAATAATATAATTAATATTAATTTTTTTTTTTTGACATTCTCTGTTTTAATGTTGATAATAAATCTATTTTAATATCACGGCTGCCATAAAAAAAAATTAAATGAAAATGAGATGATTACACATATTTCCCGGGGTTACGAATGGATCTGAAATTAGAGATCGCAATATTTAGACTGGAGTTTTCATACCAAATTATTCACTCAATTTATTGAATTTACTAACCACCTACCTTCTTTCTGGAAAATGCAAGCGGAGGATTGATTCCAACAATATAAAAAAAGAGAATAGCAGCAAACAGAATTATTAACCGCAAAACCTGATTATTTTAAGTCAAAGCCAGAATTACTTATTAATTACGGGAGGGAAATCAGAACCTTCCTCGCTGTGAAGTACGGGCAACGAACGCCATTAAAACCCATTCGGTTTTCGCTGAAATGCCGAAATAAGGTTTGACCGAAATCGATATGCACCCACACAATACACATCTATAAATTTGGAGAATGTTGGGTTGAGATTATGTCAATGTTGCGTAGAGATAGAAATCAATTAACAGGGCCACAGAATGTTTGCAAGGAATTTAAAGCACTGTAATTAAAGAGGAATTTAAAACACTGTAATTAAAGAGGGAGTTTATTTCTAAAGAGGGAGTTCATTTCTAAAGAGGATGACACATCAAATCAATTCCCGGGGAGGACACATGGCCAAATGTGGGAAGAAATGAGAAAAAACATTATTATTTCCCCAAAGCAAACAATATGTTGTCCAATAACTATCTATAAATAGCGAATAAACTATCAATCACATGCAAACAAGTGATTCAAAACACGAGAATTATGGCGGGCGATTACAGGATTTTGAACCTGCACTTCTCGGCGTCTTTGGCGCCCAACACTGTTGAATCTCTACTCTGGTTCCCTTCGTGACAGTTTTCTTCCATAGACTGTCTGCACTGCCTACTAAATCTTGGCAGTTTGGTAGTTTCACGTATTGACCCTCCAGCGTTTTTTTCCATATGCTTGAAGCTCCCGTGGAACACCGTTCCCTTCTTCTGCACAAGGATTGACGACGGACTGGCTTCACGCATACTTATCCAACTTGGTTTTCCCCTCTGTTCGAAGCTCCAGTGGAAACACCGATCACGTGACCTTCCACTACACAAGGACCGACAACGGATTACACCGCTCTGTTTTTACTCGCCACTCACCCTCAGTGTCGTCCCTTGGGCCCTGTCTTTTAGATTCCACCTATTCTATCGCTCCATTTCGGACTGTCTGCCACTGAGAGTCCCTTGTCGCCTTGTTCTCTGTCTCTGTACCTGACAGGGACTGTTTCCCGGTGCCAGCTTTGTTTCCTGTTCGTCCCCTCACCACAGCCTCCCTCTTGGTACTGTGTAGTGGGCCGTTGTGGTCCCCCAGACTATTTCTCATGGCCTCCCTGACCGACTCCCCCTCTATTCCCGCCGATGACCTCTTTTGGAGCCAGGAGGGTATATTTGAAAAAATTGACTCCCTGATTCACGAAGCTCCGACTCTTCCCACCAAGACCTTTTTAAACTCCGACTTCCCCCCCTGGCGTCCTCCACTGGCAAAGGCCACACAGCGTCCTCTTTGTGTAACACCTCGAAACCTACATCGACTTCTGTCAGATCTCCTACACCAAACAGACCGACCCGACCGGTGCACCTTCATGATTCTCTTCCCCCACAGACAGCCCTTACTGGACGTAAGGCTTGGAAAGCTAACACTAAAATCAGACGACTAGTCCTGGGCGATGGAGTGGGTTTGGAAAACTTGTGTAAAATGTCCACCTGCTCATTGGTCGGCTGCATCTCTTATAAAAGCCTGAGCTCTCCCCCACTGGAGGATTGGATCAAACACAACTGGATCCCGCTTCTCGACTATGCTCCGGAGGTACACTACCTCAAAAAAGGCTGGCTCTGTTTCACCCTTAGAACTCCTGAAGACGCCACGCTGATCCTTTCCTCCTCCTGGGTCTTCGGAGGCAGCAGCCTCATGCTCAAACGCTGGAGTTTGGAGTTCAACCCAGAAAATGATTATTTCCTGCTTCGACATCTTTGGGTGCTGCTCCCAGGTCTCCCTCTCCACTTCTGGAACGAGGAAGCCTTCAGAGAGATCGGGAACTCTCTGGGGAAGACGATCTCTGTGGACTCATCCTCTCGTTCGGGATCTACAAGACTACTGGGTAGGGTATTGGTCGAGATTGACATCACCAAGGGTCTGCCTGACACTCTCGAGATAGAATGGCGTGGGAGAAAGATCCACCAGCAGCTTGACTACCTCGGTATTCCTTTCAGATGCACCCGTTGCCGAGCGACAGGACACCTTCGCCATTCATGCCCGGGTAAGCCTGCTATTACTTTCTTGGATGAATCTGAGGACTTGTATCTTAACCCACCAGCCTACCAGTCGACAGACCCTGCCCTAGACTTTCTAGAGGTCCCCCTTGATCTTAGCAAGCAGGCTTGCCCCAAGCAGTTGGACACACTGACTAAACTCGCCCAACTCTGCCCCACGCTCTTCTCTTCTCTCTCGGAAACTGAAAAACTCCTAGTAAAGGATTTTGATTGGCTTGCTCCGTCCTCACTGTCCAAGCCTCCCTCCTCCTCAGCCAAGCTAACCCCGACTCCATCACCGGCTTTACCCCTCGACAGCTCTCCTCCCTCCACCCTGGATTCTTCACCCCTTTTACCTGCTTCCCCCATCCCCTCCCCTAGGCCGTCCACACAGGACTCACCTATTCCCTCTCCTGTTATTTTTGCCGACCTCCCCCTCCCCCCTGGATTTCACCAGCCAAATGAGGATGAAGCCTCCCTCTTGGAAGCACTAAGCCCTTCCTTCTCTGCCCGTTTTACTCCAGACTCCACCTTACAACTCCCACTATACCGTGGAAAAGAGATCATATCCTCTACCTCTGAAGCGGGCACTTCTACAACTCATCCCATTGAGCCTCATCCTAAAACCTTCGCTTGGTCGCGTGGCATAGGTTCCGAGCTCTCCCCTCTTCAGACGAGGAGTGCTAGAAAAAAGAAGGAAGGATCGACTATACAACAAGCTGTCTCTGCAGCCATCTCTCAAGACGGAAAGCCCCTTAGAGCACTGAAGGCTATAGCCCGCTCTAAGTAATGATAGTGCTCTCACTAAATATACGGGGGATCCGGGGCACCCTCAAGGATGCTTCCTTCCGACATCTACTGGAACAAACTAAACCTGATGTCATCTTCCTACAAGAAACACTTTCAGCTGATTACTCTGCCAGAGACTTCATCCATTGTTTTCGTCCCCTTTGGATCACTGTCTCTTTAAGCTCTATTAGCAGCTCCGGAGGCATGCTGGTGGCTTGGGATCTGGCTCTCTTCGAATTTAAATCTTTCTTAACTTGTGGAGGAATCTTATGTACTGGGAACAACTTTGCCACTAACCAGGACCTGGCACTCTTAAACGTCTACGGGCCGTGCCAGGACAGAACACTATTCTGGACTCAACTTGCTAGCAGCGGGATTCTCTCCCTCCCCAATCTCATCTTGGGAGGCGATCTTAATATCACACTCTCTCCGGACGAACATTGGGGCACGACAACTTCTACAGCTTGCGGAAACTACCATTATAAAGACCTCTTCAAGGATTTCAACCTTATTGATATCATGCCTATCAATCTTGTCCCTACCTGGCGCAATGGGCGAAGAGGCTCGGAGGCTGTCGCCAGCAGGCTGGACCGATTCCTTATTTCTGAGACCTTCTTCACCTCCTCTGCTCACCCTTCACCTGGACTTGCCCTCCCATTCTTCTTCGATCACACGCCCATCATACTCACTCTAAATCTCATTGTACGTCTCAAACCTTTTCCCTTTAAATACAATCAACATTGGGCCGAATCCTCTGACTTCTCTGCCCTGGTTTCTCAAGTATGGAATGATCCGCGTTTCCAGCAAGACACCAACCCTCAAACGAGACTCGTCTGGAAACTTACCATCCTCAAAGCTCACACAAAAATTTGGTCCAAAGTTAAAAAGGCGAAAGAGGCGACTGCATTAAACAATATAGAGATCGAGATCTTGTCTCTCATTAAAAACTCTGCTACAACGGCCCTATCACCGGAAGACGAGACTTCCCTCAAAGCTATGGAGCACAACAGAAATTCCATTCTTCTAGAAGATGAAAAATGCTGGCGGCTTAGAAGTCGGGCGACCTGGCTGAAATGGGGTGATTCAAACACCAAATTTTTCCACAAGGTGGCAAACATCAACAGGAACAAAAAGCTCATCTGGTCGATGGAGCTTGATTCTGGGGGGACCATCCGCGGTCAGGAGGCGCTCAAGCTTGCAGCGGCCACTCACTTTCAACAACTCTACAAGTCTAACCATGAGTCCAACTTGCCGGCGCAAACTTCAATTGCCAGTCTCTTCCCTAGTTTTGTATCTGCATCTGAAGCCACGAAACTTTTCAAACCGGTTACCCTGTCTGAGATTAAGCATATCATTTCTATCCTTAAAAAAGAAAAAAGCCCGGGCCCCGACGGATGGACGTCCGAATTTTTCCTTCATTTTTTCGATCTTGTTGGAACTGATCTTTTATCGATGGTCGAGGATGTGCGCAAGAAAGGCAAAATCTCCTGTAGTATCAACTCCACCTTTCTGGTTTTAATCCCAAAAACAGACCTTCCCTCTACCTTCAATGATTTCAGACCGATTTCATTATGTAACCTGATATACAAGCTAGTTTCTAAAGTCATCTCCACACGGTTGAAGCCTGTCCTGGAAAAACACCTCTCGCCTGAACAACACGGTTTTCTCAAGGGTCGAAGGATTCATGATGCCATTGGGGTGGCTCATGAGTGCTTACACAGCATCTCTCAGAAAAAACAAAAAGCACTGGTCATGAAAATCGACCTCAAAAAGGCATTTGACAGCATCAACTGGGATCTCCTTAGACTCATTCTCCACACAGTTGGTTTCGGCATTCATTTTACAAACTGGATAATGACCTGTGTCACCAGTGCCAATCTCTCCGTTCTGGTTAATGGGGAAGCCTCCCGCTTCTTCAAATGTGAAAGGGGGCTCCGACAGGGATGCCCCCTATCTCCTTACCTTTTTATCCTTGTTTTGGAAGGGCTGAGCCTCCTCCTTTCAAAAAATGCATCCGAGCATCTCATCACTGGTATCAAGATCACAAATTACCTCAAGATCATCCACCTAATGTTTGTGGATGACATCCTTTTGTTTTCCAAAGCTGATGCACTGGAATGGACAGCTCTATTAGACATTTTACAACACTTCTGTATTGCGTCCGGGCTGTCTATCAATCCTACCAAGACTACAGTCCATTTTTGGGGACTTTCAGAGACAGAATTATCTACCCTACAAGGATCCTTCCCTTGCTCCTTTTTGGGTCTTTCCTTGGGCTTCAGGTATCTGGGTTACAACCTCAAATTGGGAGCTTCCACGGCCACCGACTGGACTTGGCTGGTGTCCACCTTTGAAAGGAAAATTGGTCTCTGGTACTACAAATGGCTGTCACTTGGGGGACGTCTCATCCTGGTTAACTCGGTCCTACAAAGTTTGGCTGTATACTGGATGCTTTTGGAGAAAATTCCTGCTAAAATTCTTTCCTTGCTCCGCAAACTTTCTTTTAATTTTCTCTGGAGCAACTTTGTAGGGAATCGACATTTTCACCTCTGCAAGTGGCAGATTCTCTCTAGGCCTAAGCGGGAAGGCGGCTGGGGATTAAAGCATCTCCCTACTTTCAACGTGGCGCTACTGGCTTGCTCCTTCTGGCGTGCGATTTCCTCTGAAACCTATTGGCATCGGGTTATCATGGCTAAATATCTCGGTTCCAAACCTCTCTCCCTTTGGATTCGTCAAACACAACTTTCTCAGAGCTGGGTCTCTCCATTCTGGAAGGGATTGGTTTCTTCTTCACAGGTCATTCTGCACTGGCTCCGTTGGTGTCCGGGTTCGAGTATTGAAATTAAATTGGGCAGGGACAAACTCATCGGCCTAGATGACCTTTCGTTACTCTCCTTGCAGCTCAGGTCCAAATTGCTGACTCTTAACATCCTTTATCTTGCTCAATTAAAGAAAGAGACTGCTGCCTCTCCCCTACCAGATCGTTGTCTCCATCGCAGCGATTTGGCCCTCGACGGACCCTTAGCACTGGAGATTGACTCCTTCACGGCTGCTCTCAAATGTTCTGGTCTTTCCCTCACAGATGGCTGTGACACTCTCACCTGGGTAGGGGGCGATGGCTCTGGATCCGTCACAGCAAAGAATGTGTATGTAGCTCTCCTTCCTGATAGGGAGACCGTTGACCAGCCATTATGGCTCACCCGGATTTGGTCCTGGCAGCTCCCCTTAAAATACAAACTATTTCTTTGGCTTGGGGCCAGCGATAAACTCCTCACCTGGGAGAATCTTCAAAGAAAAGGCAGACACGGTCCTGGGCTTTGTGTTCTATGCAGAGAAGCCTCGGAGGATATCCACCATCTGTTTTTACATTGCAAATTTGCCCAAATAGTTTGGCTGCATATCTTGCATCAGCTTTCTCTTCCTTTCCATTGGACTGGTGCCTCCTTCCCGGAGTGTTTCGCCACCTGGACTTTTGTTTTGGCAGCGCCTCCTTCTCTGGCAGTTTATGTTAGCTGGCACTTATGGACTGAGCGGAATAAGACTCTCTTTGAGGGCATCTCACCTTCCCATCGGGCTGTTTGCTACAGATCTCTTTCTTCTTTCCACTGGCAGTGGTCCTCTATCAAGCCGATTCTTCACAATCTGGTAGATCTCTCCTTGCCTGCGGGCCACACAGTGGCATTTTTTGATGGAGCGGCCAAATCCACAGGTCTTTGTAGTGGTGCGGGAGGCATCTTCAAGATGCACCCAGAGCGGACGACTAAGTGGTATCTTTGTTGTGGCAGGGGCTCCAATACAAAGGCCGAACTGCTTGGCCTTTGGGCGACTCTCCTGCTCGCCTCCTATTGGTCTCTTGATCACTTCCAGATCATTGGCGACTCCAAAGTCATCATTGACTGGATTAATCGCATGTGTGATCTCCATTCGAGCCATGTGGAAGGTTGGAAACTCAAAACACAATTATTGGCTAGCTCTTTCTCCGACATCACCTTTCGCCATCTCCATAGATCTTTCAATTCGAAGGCAAATGCTCTCTCTAAGAGAGCTCTTAGTCATGAGGTGGGCAGACTATACATTTTTCACTGCGACAGAGGTCTGGAGAGCCCAATCTCCTACCTCAACCTCTTCGAAAATTAACCAGGCTCACTGCACGGACTTGCCTTTGTGTCTCGGTCTCGTCGTGTTCTGATTGTTGACCTGGGGATGGTGTCATTTGTTTAAGCTGCGAGAACAGTTGCTGCCTCGGTCGACGGTTGGGCGGTGCTTCCCTACGTCATCTATCTTCATTGTGATAGCGGAGTTGATCATTTCCACCGCATTCTGAGTATCTGCTCGTCGTTGGCAGGTGGTGGATGGAAGGTGATTCCGGTTGGAGCCGAGCTCACTTCATGGGGACGACTAATGACCTCACTATTGTGCTTGTAGACGTGGAATGTCGACTGTACTCTCATTGCCTCCGGGCTGATTTTCTCATTTGGACCACTCTAGATCTGACTGGTTGTACATATGGTTTTGGACTGTTTTTCTGACTTCAGAGATGTAAATGATTTTATACACCTTATAAAATTGAGCTAATTTCACTTGGAAAAAAAAAAAACTTCACGGAGGAGTCTATGGACATATTGGAGATCATAGATACATAATTTTAAATTGGCGGATCAGCTAAAGATTTGCATACTGTGCATAATACAGAATAAATATTTGCTGTGTGGAGATCGTATAATCTTAAATTCATCCCAACACCTGTATAATCCAACATTTGCTGTGTGGAGATCGTATAATGTTAAAGATTTGCTTACTATGCATAATAGAGAATAAATATTATTTGTTGTGTGGAGATCATATAATCTTAAATTCATCCAACAATTTCCACAACATTTCATTTATCCCTTAATCTATGTAAGCTAGGAAGAAACCTAATGATGTAAGAGAGGAAGAACCCTAATGTTACCATAACCATTAGATGCCAAATGATTCTAGGGGTTAAACAATTATATAGGTTTAGCCATTAATCTCTAAGCGAGAAAGAAACCTAATGCTGTAAGGGAGGGAGAACCCTAATGTTACTATAACTATTAGATGCCAAACTATTCCTATGTTAAACAAATATATGGGTTTAATCATTGAGAATATTCCGATGTTTTAAGAGATGATAAACCTACATAGGCATGATACAGGTAGGTTAAATTAATGAAAGAGTTATAATAGGCAGGGTATTTAATAAGCATGGTTAAATTAACAAGTGGATTAAACCAATAATCAGTTGGATTGAAGCAGGAAGGAGGGAATATAGATAATTTTGGAGGCGTAAGCTAATGGCAGGTTGAATCAATAAACAAGAGAGTAAAAAAACAAGGTTAATGAACTAATACACAGGAAATGAACCAAGGTTAATAACCAGGGTTTGGCAGCAACAACAGGTGGGTTGATTGGATACATAGATGAGGGTTGAGCCAATAAACAATGCAGTTAATGAAGCCAGGATCTAGGTGTTTTAAACTAGCATCAAGGATAAACTAATCTAAATTGAGAGCGCCGGAGCCACCCATACAAGCCAGGTTAACCCAACAAAAATTAGGGTTAAAATAATAGGAGACAGGTTAAACCCATAAACATGTGGGTGACAGTGATTAATGAGCCATAAACTGGTTCACCCACAACCAGAGCCATCCATGCACAGGCGGGTTAAAGCAAGTTATGAGAATCTAAATTTAATAATCACGGTAGGCCCATCAGAGTTAAAAGGAGAGAGACAAACATCAATGCATACCTGGAGCCGGAATTTGGAGTAGCCATTTCATTTTTTCAATGTTCCAGGGATTGAAAACAACAACTATTTCCTTCAGCTCTTCAATGAAGTATGGTTCGATTGGAAGCAACATTGGCAACTTCTTTTCCTTCTTAATATGTGTATGGCTGAAGAATTTAGAATGCTGAAAGAAAACAAGGTAATGAATCAGATTTCTCTTACAACAGAGCACAGATTGGAGGAAATATTGGCATAAAAGGAAACCATACAATTTATATTATTATTGGGACAGATCATTCTCTCCATGAGCAAAAAACTTTGAGAGATCGCCGGTCTCCTTAAACCAAATCGTTGATCGTTGAACAACTCAACCTCCTTTTCCTTGAAGATGCTTTCTCCAACAGATGATCTAGGCGCATGCCTTCAATCTAGGCTAGCCACCTCCTCTATCACACATAAACAAGACTGACTCAGACTTAAACAAACCGACTCGACTCAGACCGACCCAAACTCAAACCACACAGACACACAATCACACACGCATACCAGTCCAGACACACAATCACACACGCATACCAGTCCAGACCATAGATAGAGGAGGAGGAAAATGTTGAAACAAGGTTAGGTTTGATATTTATATAGGGCCTCTTCCAGCTCCCTTCAACGGATATATATTTTCTGGCCTTTGCCTCCCTCTTTCGAACCATCGATCTGTTACAAATAGAAACAAATTCCGTCTCTCTTCAACAACCTGTTTAAGTTGTTTTAGTTTTGATGGATGATGAGTCCTTTTTTCAAATACCTGATTTTTTTCATGCTTTTTCAAATACGTGATTCTTTTAGTTTTAATTTTCAAATACTTAAAATTTTCATGCTTTTTTCAAATAGTTGATTCTTTTAATTTCTATTTGTACCATTTAAAATTTAGCACTAATTGTTCTTAGGATGCGTAAAGGTTGGGTAAGTTTTTTATATCATTATTAATGGTGTTCTCCTATCTTCAAGATCACTAAGAAGGGTGGCAGGGGGAGTTATTTTATTGTTAATAGTATTAGTCTTTATTCAGGACGATCACGAACCTTATAATAATAAACATTGGATAGGTTGTGATAAAAAAATTTATCACAAAAATATTTCCTGGGTAGTTTCAAAAACTTCATAAATTATTTATTTCAAAAAGTATAAAGAAAGTTTAAGCTTAGCATAGTATTTATTTATTTTTAATTTTTGGTTAAAGTTTCTTAAGATTGATGAAATTTTTTCTATTTAATACCCATACAAATCCATGCCCCCCAAATGTAAGCAATATTTTAATTAAGGGTTTTACTAAGATTATTCAATGAAGCTTGCACAATCCATTTTCAAGACCAGTAGGAAGGGTTGTCCATGGTGTGTTGGCAAGACTTTGGATGAGTTCTTTTATTGTTAATGGTATTATTCTTTATTCGATACCATTAAGAACATTATGATGACAAACATTGAATATGGTTGTTGTAAAACTTTTTATCACAAAAATATTCCTCTTTTGATACTTCTTCACTTTTGAATTTCCAAGCTCATATACTATGCCATTATTAAGACAATTGATAACTTTCACTAGCGTGCAAATAGAAACACTTATAGGTGGAGGGTTCTACATATACTACTAAATATTAATTTTAGTAAAGGTTTAGAGTTTAGGGGAATCAATTTGTTAGTATCTTGAATTATGATATTTTGTTACAAAATATAGTGTAGGAATATCTTATATCTTTTCCTTATTAAGTTGATATTGAGTCATCGACATCTTTTAATAGCTTAAATGGGGAAAAATGAACAATACTATAAAATTTCATTTCTATATCTCATAGCATGGTATTTACCTCAATTTGGAAATCTCATCCAAGGGAGAAATATTAATAAAGCAATTTGTACCACAAACATACTCTCTTTCAAGAAATTTACTAGGCCTTATTATAGTAAATGAATAACTCTTTGTAAACTAGGCGAGCATATGGCAATTAAACACTCAACCACTCGAACTAGCTCACTAGACTTATATATATATGGTTTGTATGGTGATTATTAAGTGTCTTTCCATCTTTGCATGCACAAAAACAATTTTGTGTAATGGATTTTGTGGAGAATAGTTCACCAATAACCTTATGATAATAGGAATTGGGTATGTTCATTATAAAACTCTCTATCATGAAAAAATTTCCCTACATTTTATTTCTAATTAGGCTTAGGGTTCCTACCTAAACCCATATAAATACCTACCTCCTAAATGCAAGATATATTTTAATATAGGGTTTTATTGAGATCATTCAATGATACTTGAAAAATCCATCTTCCCGAGTGAGTTAAAGCCTAGGTTCATAAATTGTAATTGGAAGTCAACCTCAGATCATTGTCTTCACTTTTGATTTTCCAAGATTGTATATTATGCCATTATTGTGACCACTGGTATATTTCAAGAGGTTGTATACAAAGCACTTATGGGTTTATTGGAATATTGACCAATTGAGTAGGGTTTCACATATACTACTAAATATTAATTTTATTCAAGGTTGAGAGTTCAGGGAAAGCAACTCGGGTCTCTTGTTTTGTCACACAATATACACTAGCACAACCGACTCACGGCTGGAGAACGTCGAAAGGTATCGGCCACTGAAACACCGCCGTGCTAGTTGAAACGATGCCCAACTTCCACTGCATCTAGCTACCACTGTCGTAGCTACCACTGCGTCTAGATACAAATGCTTAATCTCAAGGAACGTGGCAATGCAAAGTTTTATACATATTAATTTTTCTTAATCAGTTAACCTGTCAATCAATGGTTAGAGAAGTAATTTCTTAATCATATTAAGTAAATGTGAAAAAGTAAACAAGGTAACAGAAGTATTCATAAATGCAAGGAAGTTGTGAGCATTAAATTTCATCCATTGATTAGAGAGTACGACTAAGAATATGCCAGCATCTTCAATTGTTAGCCATAAGATTAGAATTTTAGATTAAAAGGTGATTAATTGTGCCCATTGTCAATAGGTGTATGCTTTTCGGCGTAATTAAGAAGATAGTTTCCTCTACTCATTTTCACATTGATTCATCCACATCTTACAATAGCTTAATTAGGGAGAGAAGAGAAAGACCATAAAATTCCATTTCTATATCTCATAGTAGGATATTTACCCCAATCCGGAAATCTCATCCAAGGGAAAATTAATCTTCATAAAGATGCTTGTACCACAAGCCTATTCTCTGTCAAATAGTTTATCTAAAGAGTAAATGTATGATTGTTTATACACCAAGGGAGCATATTGTTGTTGAGGAATTGAAGTAGAGTTAAGTAACATATTAGGCATATCAAGGCTTATGGATCTAGAATCCTCAAATATGCCATACATTACTAGAAGCATACTTAGTGATATCTCAACTTGGAACAACAAAGTACCCCTACTAAATTAATGTTCATAAAGAATCGTGTACCACGAGCCTATTCTCTGTCAAATAGTTTATATAGAGAGTAAATATATAACTGTTTATACACCAAGGGAGCATATTGTTGTTAAGTAATTGAAGTATAATTAAGTAACATATTAGGCATATCAAGGCTTATGGATGTAGAATCCTAAGGAATACATTGATAGAAGCATACTTAGTGATAGCTCAACTTGGAACAATAGAGTGTCCCTACTAAACTTCTAATGTCATTAGCTAGTAATTATTGGCCTCCAATGTTTTTGGTAATATTGAATTATTGTTTTCCCAACAACACCGCTAACCCCATTATTTTCCCAACAATAAGACACCTAAATCTAGGGATAGGTCTTTTGTAGATGCCTTCAAATTAGAGGAAACTTTCAAGGTTTCTCTAAATCTAATCATCAAATATAATGGTGAAGGCGGAGGTTTCATTCAAGGAGGAGGGTATAATAGTAATAGTTAGGAAGAAGAAAAAGAGCATGTTGCATCAGTGGATACCAAAGGGGCCCTAGAATCCAACAATGGAGTTTCCCATCCCACCACATATCCTAAATTTCTTCATTATTATCCCAAGGCTCCTAACCTTGAGGTTTTTCTTGTAAGTACTACGTTGGAGTAGATCCATTTGAACTATTCATGTATGTACATAAGTACCTAATACAATGGAGTTTCCCATCCCACCATATACCCTAGATTTATTCATTATTATCCCCACTCTCCTAACCTTGAGGTTTTTCTTGTAAGTACTACATTGGATTAGATCCATTTGAACTATTCATGTATGCATATAAGTACCTAATGCGACTCATATTACCAATTTTAGTTGGAACCTATACAACCAAATAATTTTTGTGCAAAACAAGAAGATTTTAAGTTGTTGCAATTTCTAAGTGATTTGGAATGGACCATAAAGTGAATTTCAAGACAAATTGAGATATTGTACTTTTTTACATCTTTCAAGTGTGTTTGGATTCATAATTATTTAAATATTGGTAGCAACATCTATAATTTTCTAAGGTCATGTTGTGAATCTATTTCAAGTAGAGAGCACTTAAAAGGTTGTTGGACAAAATTAAATACAACTAATATTTTGGAAGGCCTGCAACTATTGACAATATATTTCCATGGAATCTGTTGTGAAACTTGTGCACACCTCCAATTTAAGTCAATCCCTATCATGGGACATATCTTCCCTAATGATTTGTTTTAATAAAGGAAAAAATTTCTATGTTGTTGAAGTTGTCCCAAATAATCATCGAAAATATGCCCTTCACTTTCTTATTTAGTATTTGCTCTAGTATTTAGCTCCCTTTTAAACATTTCCATCTAAATTATCACATGTTGCACTGAATATGCCCTCCACTTCCTTATTTAGTATTTTCTCTAATATTTAGCTCACTTTTTAACTTTTCCATCCAAATTATCACATGTTGTAGGTAGTGCTCTTGGGTAGTAAGATATCATAATCATTTTAATAAAGCTCTAGCAAAACCATGAATTTAGTGCTCTTGGGCAGTACGATAGAAGAATCAATCTAATACAGTTCTAACAAAAGCACAAATTTAAACCAATAAACTATAAATACCTTAATATATTTTTCTCCTTTCCTAAACTCTCAATATTTTCTATATAGTCCATAAACATATGCATTGTTGCAAAGGTAGGATTAATGCCCACATTTTTCATCTCACGGATGGGATTTTCTTTTTTTCTAAAATAAGTTTAAATTAAAATTTTATTTTTTCTTATGATCAATTGCATGTTTGTCTTCCTTCATTATAATAATAAGCTGACCTATCTGATTTTAAGAATGCATTTTCATCTCTTTGAAGAGTTTTTCAGACTCTTCCCTTAGTTGTATTCTACCACACGTAGAAACAAAATATTTGAAATAGGGTTAGGCTTGATATATATAGCTCCTCTTTGACCTCCCTTCAACTGATAGATAGTTTCTTGTCTCTACCTCCCTCTCTCAAACCATTGATATGTTATAGATAGAGACAAATCCCCTCTCTCTCTTCAAAAACCTACTCAAGTTGTTTTAATTTTGATGGAGGATGATTCATTCTTTTTTCAAATATGTGTATTTTTTAGTTTCAATTTGTTACCATTCATAATTTTGCACTAATTTAATTTTTTTATATTTTTTAGTGTTTAGGATGTGTTGTCCATAGCATGATGGTAGAGAAGCTCGATAAGTTATTTTATCTCATTGTTAATGGTATTATCCTCTATTGAGGACCAATAGGAACCTTATGATAATATGCATTGGATATGTTCGTTGTAAATATCTCTATTATGAAAATATTATCAAGAGTACTTTTAAAAACGTATTATACAATTTATTCGAGAAAGTTTAAGCTTAGCATAATAGTTTTTTTTTTAGGTAGGGTTCCTCATGGTTGAGGATAACTATTTTTTTTGGATTGCATGTTAAAAATATGTGAGTCTTTTTCCTCTTTAATACCCATACAAATCCTTGACTCCCAAATACAAGCTATATTTTAATTCAGGGTTTTAATAAGATCATCCAATGAAACTCATAATCCATCTTCCATAGTGAGTTAAAGTCAAAGTTCATAAATTATAATTGGAAGACAATTTTAGATCATTGTCTTCACTTTTGAATTGAAAAGATTAGATATGATGTCATTATCAATACAATTGATACATTTCAAAAGGCCTCAAATATAAACATTTATAGGTTTTGTTGAAACATACATTAAAATTCAAAATTTTGATGAGAAAAGTGATCTGGATTTAGGAGTGGAACGAATTGACTAATAGATCGAATAAAATAAACACAGAGATATGAAGAATAACACAAATATCCAGTGAACAATATCTTCTATTAAATAATGAAATAGGTTGAAACTGTAAAACTGCAGAACTGAAACACTTACTTGAATGGTGGTAGCTATCTTTGAGAAGAGACGTGGTCTCTACATGCATCCATCTAAGAAGAATGCATTAAAATGAGGCTCCATAGGCCTTTTTGATATTAATCATGAATGCCAAAATCATAGACATCCAAAAACCTAACCCTAGAAGGTGAAATGCCAAAAGTCATGTGTTCCCTATGGGTAAGTTGGTGTAATTTGGTACCTAAACTTCCAAGGGTCGTAACTTTTGCATACGGCCTCTATTTTAGGAGTGTGATAGCCCGTTGGAAAGGTATTTCAGAGAAATACACATTCCTTCATAAAACTATGACTCTATCTAAAATTTGACTGTGGAGAGAAAAAAAAAAACAACATTTAGGGCCCCAAAACGACCCTAGAAGTACATCAAGATGTGCTGACATGAAAACGTACAAAATAAGCCAGTTGGATTAAGTGAGAGGCCACCTGTATCCACCTAGAGGATGTGTGGGGATTCAGACAACCCCAAAAGTGTAGAACCCACAATTAAAAAGAAATACAAAAGAATGTGTTGAACAAAAAATGAACACGAGGAGCCAATTGGAATAGGTGGGTGGCCACCAATATCCACCTGGATAAATCCTCCCCCCTTAGGAAGAAATGGTCTCCATTGGGTTGAGTTCCCCCATCAAGTGAGGAAACGTCTGCTAGATTTGGCCCCGGGTGAGCCACTTGCCTTGGTGTAGGTGTTTCCCTTCCTTGGTAACCCGATAAAGATGGATCTGCTGCTGGTGAGTGACCTTGACCTGTGTGTTTAGTATCTGGTCAGCGGATGCTTTTTCCATGCAGTCAAGTTTGAGCTCTTTTGGTGTCAGTTGTTCGGCTATCTCAAAGGTGTCCAATAATGGTGGAAAATATGGCTGAAGGAGGCCCACATTGAATACTGGATGTAGATTAGGTAAGGGTGGACTGTTGATCTAAAAGTCATTGCTACCCACAACCTTGGTGATAGTGTAAGGCCCATAACGAAGTGGGAGAAGCTTCTGATGGGGCCCAGTGAGATGCTCCTTCTACAAATGTAACCATACTTTGTTGCCAACCTGAAACTGGTGTGGTACCCTATGTTGGTCATGGCGCAACTTGTACTTAGCATTGGATTTATTAAAAGTTTCCTGGACCTGTTGGCAAATGTGTTGAATCCACTCAATGAATCTAGTGCCTTTGTTGATCGCAGATTGATCAGGGGAAGATTTTGTTTGTGCGATGGAAAGAGGAAGTGTAAAATCAATGGGTCCCAAGGGTTGGAATCCTAGACCCACCTGAAATGGGCTATGGCTAGTGGAACTATGGAGAGCCCTGTTGTAACTGTGTTGGACATATGAGAAACTCTCGTCCCATGTATGTGGATGTTTATAATTGTACATGCATAGGATGTGCACAATAATTTGATGGATGACCTTTGTTTGGCCATCAATTTGGGGGTGGAAAGCAGTGGATTCTGTGAGGTTGGTGTCCAACAGAGACCAGAGACTGTTAAGGTCCTAACCCGCACATAGGTAGATCAATGTATTCGGATGTAATAAAGGTCAATATTAATAAGACCTTTCAATAAAATAGAATAAGGCGGATGTAAGAAGACCTAATAGAAGCTTCCGCTTCTAGAAGGAT
>ML777296.1:112990-142072 GCA_009831015.1 Picea engelmannii | reverse complement strand
CCTAATAGAAGCTTCCGCTTCTAGAAGGATCTTCCTCTAGATGCTTCTTTTTAGTATAAATAGGAGTCGAGGGTATGAGAACCCTAGCTTGGATATTATTGTAACAGAGCGCTGCTTGATTGGAGGTTGCCCCCTCGAAGAGGACTGTGAACATTGCTATCCGATTCAAAGTGTTATTTCTGTTGCTATTTCGTATATCATTTCTGTGTATTGTGAAGATTATGCTAGATATTTTACTGTTATTCTGTCATTTCTAGCATTTCATTTCTATTCTGCATATTTTATATATCTGGTATCTTGTAGAGACTCGACCAGAAGGTGCTGAGGAACTTGTTGTCTCGGTCAGAGATGATGGTATGTGGTATCCCAAAGTGGACCCACACTCGTTCGAAGAAGATATTGGAAATATCTGTAGTTGTGACATTCTTCTTATAGTATGTGAGGATGGCCATCTTCGAAAACTGATCAACGACCACAAACATGCAGTAATTTCCTTGCTTGGTGGATGGAAAACCAAACATGTAATCCATTGAGATGGATTCCCAAGGCTTCTTGGGAATAGGAATAGGGGTGTATAGGCCTTGATTCTGGATGGATGGCTTGCAAATGGCACAAATAGTGCAATATATGATATACTTGTTGATTTCCTATCGATGTTTTGGCCAATAAAAACATTTATGAAGAACGACCACAGTTTTATCTATGCCAAAATGTCTTGCCACTTGACTGGAGTGGGCTTCCCAAATAATCTTTGCATGCTCTCTTGTAGTAACACAGAGATGGACCAGGTGGAACAAGAGTCTATCCTGAATGTGAAAATCAGTGACAGTTGCACATTGATGCAGGAGCATCGTACAAATCCCAAAGCATGTGCCTAGCCAAAGGAACAACTGGACGCGCAGATGAAAAAAAGGGGGTACGTTTTTATGAAAATGTTTTGAATTTTGAAATCTAAAGCATTAATGTAATAGATAGGAGAAGTGTACTTACATTTATGTCTTGGAGATATGAATAGATCTTGATAAATTACTCGCATCTGTCAGATGTAATAGGAATTTAAGTCTGTTTAATGAAAGTAGGTAGATTGGATTTAATAGATTAGACAGTTTAGAAGCATAGGAGGGAAAATGGATATAGACGCCCTCACCCTTGTATCATATTAACAAGAACATTATGATCATTCAAAATTCATAAGTTGTAGAGGTCTAGCAGAGAGTTGTAGAGAAGAACCCATGTACAGGAGCACTTGAGTTAATATATGAAGCTTTGACTCAACTTTCATGGTGTTATGATGCTTACTATTTACAATTGTTGAATGGTATGTTTACTGTTGATTTGTTTCTCTATTATGCATTTGTTTCAATGTTGTATTATGTGTATGATTTCGTGTTGAATGTATGAAGTCTGAGAGAGAAGAAGGATGAGTTTCAATTGTTTCTCTTCCTAAGAATTCCTGCAAAGAGTGCAACGAACATTCGCAAGGTGTGCATTGACGTGGGTCTAAGTTTTATCTCATAAAGCTCAGGAGAGATATCATTCTTCTCATACCGACATAAGTGTCAAAGAAGCACAGAGCCATGAAAGGTGTGCATAGGTTGGTTGGGGCCTTAGAATTTATCAACTAAGGTGATAGTTGAAGGGCTACTGTTGCAAAAAGCGCGCAGGGTCGAAGACTCAAATAACAAGAGGTTAATTGAAAGTTTGCCGCAAGGAGTGTGAGCAGGATTATTTTTGGAGGCTTGAGTTTGCAAGTGAAAGATCAGGAGGGATAACGGATTTGAAGTGTTCAAAGGGAGACGGAGATCGAAACCATCGCATAGAAATTAAGTTCAGGAGGGAGAACACTGAGTCATTGGCATAAGCCAATGAGGAGTGAATCGGGCGGTCAGAATTTTTCATGGAGAGCTCGTGAAATCGCGAGGACTGTAGGATCCAATGGAGCTGTAATGTGGTTAGGAGTTGGATGAAATCACCACCCTAATATCAAGAATCAATGTGAACCATTGATCGTGGTTCAATATGAGTCATTGATCTCATTTCAACCCATGTCGTTGAATCATTTCACAAATTCGAGGTTCATGATTTTAGAGGGCAGACCAAATTCTTGGTTTTTTGTGAGATCCCGAGTTACGAGGAGCAAGGAAGGAGATCCAGACCGTTGTATCCAACCCACAGGAGAACCGTTGGATTAGAACCTCTGTGTGGTATCGCGTGTCGAGGGTTTGGGGGTTGAAAGAGTTTCTTTTCAACTACAGAAGTCACGAAGTGCCAAGCGCCAAGGGCTTGTGTGAACATGTGGCACATCCACTAGGTGGGGCCGCATGGTTGACAAGTGGCATAACAACAAGCACCCAGAGAAAGGTGGAAGCGGGAGACAAGTGGTGGACACACGTCGCTTGGGAAGGAGTCAACCCATTGTTGACTTATTGCGTCTCGAGGATTCACGAAGGAGGAGCATGAGGGCTCAACACTCCAACTTGCGAAGTCACGAGTTGTGAGTAGTGCTAGCACTTAGCCCTAGTCAGTGGTTATCTATACCAGGTGCTAGTAAGGAGGGGGCCATACCCGTATCGCATCTCAGGTATTAGCGTTTGGAGAAAGATGAGTCGAGGATCTTCGACTCATGAACTTGTGAGTTGTGAAAGGTGCTTGTGCTAAGGCCCAGTTGTTGTTGCATGGAGATGTAAGGCTTCCACCCGATGTTAAGTTACGTAGGGCGGGTTTTCACAAAGGACTTGTGGATTGGATTCGTGAGGTTCCAATAGGGATCCGAGGGAGCCGCCTCGGTTTGAGGAGAATAGAGAACGATCCTGTGTGAATCTTGGCCAGAGGGTTGGGGGTCTACTTCAGTTATGGTGTCAGAGAACAGAACAAATTATTTTCTTTATGTAGTAGGGAGAAAAGAGAAAAAAAATTCATCCATACCACCTAGAAGAAGAGATAGGCCAATGCTTGATCCAGCAGTGGAAAGAGAAATGCGTGAGTTACGTGTCAAGATTGATGCTATGGAGACATCATAGAGGTGCACAGTTGACACTGGGGATATTAGCGAAGCTAAAAGTGAAAATGAAGCTGGAAACGAAGGAGAGGAAGTTGCAGTTGAAGATGTTGCAAACGAACGCCTATTTAGGGTTGTTGCAAGGATAGGTGCTAGAGCAAAAATGGGCATTCCCATGTATGAGTAAATAATAGATGTTGAAGAACTTCTAGACTGGATTAGAGCTCTAGACAAATACTTCGACTATGAGGATGTCAAGGAAGATAAGAAAGTCAAACATGTCGTTACTAGACTTAAAGGGCATGCAACACTATGGTGGGATGAACTGTGGGCTGACAAACATTGCAAGGGCAAGCAAAAAATCAAAAGCTAGGATAGAATGGTTGCAAAAATGAAAGCCAAATTTATACCCAGGGATTATCAAATCACTTTGTTTCAGAGGATGAAGAATTTGAGACAGAAGCTGATGACATTAAAAGAATACACTGAAGAATTCGACAGGATAAACATCAGAGCAGGTCATCGGGAAAGCGATGATGAAAAAGTTGCCATGTACATGAATGGTCTATGATATGACATTCATGATGATATGAGCATGATGACCATTCAGACTATGGAAGATTATTATTAGATGGCTCTGAAAGATGAAGAGAAGCTAAGCCGGAAGAAAGATCAAAGAGGCTGAGGTAGAAGTCAAGTCAGAGGAAAAACAATTGCCCAAGACAGAAATTAGAAACCTAAAGAAGAGGGAAAGAAACCTCAAACTCAACCTGAGAGAGGAGGAAGTTCACAAGGAAGGAAATATGTTGATAGAAATGCTTTTCATCGAGCCAGAGGAAGAGGAAGAGGCAGAGGAGGTGAAGTGAAATGCTTTGTCTGTGGAAAAATTGGACATAAATCCTATGAGTGTCCAGATAAGAAGAAAGATGGTGGTGAAACTCACATTGTTGAAGCTTAGGGATGGAATGTTGAGGCAGAAGACGATGAGGGTGGAAGATCCTTAATGATGAGGAAAGTTCTCTTGAAACCAGAGAAGGAGGCAGAGAACCTAGCCCAAAGAAATAGTTTGTTTCAGACTGCTTGCAAAACCAAAGACAGGGTATGCAAGGTCATAGTGGACAACGGTAGCACAAACAATATCGTATCTATAGAGATGGTAGAAAACATGGAGCTGGAGACTGTTGTACATCCAAGCCCATACAGAGTTTTGTGGCTACAAAAAGTACATCAGGTAAATGTCACTAAACAATGTTTAGTTGAATTTAAAATAGGAGGATATAAAGATGAAATATTATGTGATGTCATTCCCATGGATGTTTGTCATCTATTGCTGGGTAGACTGTGGCAATATGATAGAAATGAGTTCATGATGGGATAAAGAACACGTACACCCTGGAAAAAAATGGTAGGACTCACATGTTGTTGTCGATTAAGGATAAAGAAGTGAAAATAGAGATGAGAAACAATGTACTTCTCATGAGTGGGAAGGAACTTCTTAATGAGGTTAATAAGAAGGAAGACACACAATTTATTGTGGTCAGGAAGCCCAAAATTATTTTGACCAGTATGAGAATAGATGATCTACCAGAAGAAATTCAGGAGTTGTTGGAAGAATTTGCTGATATAGTAGTGGACGAACTACCTTGTTTGTTGCCACCTATTAAGAGTATAAGTCATCATATCGATCTTATACTTGGGGTCAATTTACCGAGCAAAGCAGAATATCGGTTGACGCCATAGGAAAATGAAAAATTTAAGAGACAGGTCCAGGACTTAATGGACAAAGGATTGATTCAAGAGAGCTTGAGTCCATGCACTGTTCTGACAGTGCTCAACCCAAAGAAAGATGGAGGCTAGACAATGTGTACAGACTCAAGGGAAATCAATAAGATTACCATCAGATACATATTTCCATTACCAAGGATGGATGACTTGATGGATTGCTTGAGTGGAGCAAATTTTTTTTCAAAGATTGATTTGAAAAGCGGGTATCATCAAATTCGGATGAGAGAAGGTGATGAATGGAAGACAACATTCAAGATGAATGAGGGGATGTATGAATGGCTTGTCATGCCATTTGGCTTAATGAATGCACCCAATAATTTCATGAGGTTGATGAACGAAGTCCTGAAGGATTTTACTGGGAAATTCGTCATTGTATATCTTGATGATATATTAATTTTTAGCAAAACTGGAGCAGAGCACTTAAATCATTTAGCTGCAGTAATGAGGAGATTACAGCACGAGAAATTGCTGATCAATATGAAGAAATCATCATTTATGAGGACATAACTCATTTATTTGGGTTTTTTTTATCTCTACAAATGAGTTAAAGATGGATCCAGAAAAGATAGAGGCGATTAAGAATTGGCCATCGCCGAATAGCGTGTTTGAAGTACGAAGCTTCCATGGTTTGACTAGCTTCTACAAGAAATTCATCTGAAACTTCAGTGGAATTAGCACACTGATGATGGATACGGTGAAGAAAAGACATAAATATTTTCACTGGACGGAGGAAGAAGAGAAGAGCTTCAATCTGCTGAAGAAGAAGATCATTGAGCAACCAATTCTGGTTTTTCCAAATTTCAGCAAGACATTCCAGGTTAGGTGTGACGCGAGTGGATTTGCAATTGGAGCGGTCTTGAGCCAAGACAACAGGCCTATCGCGTACTTCATTGAAAAATTGAATAAAGCAAAGATTAAGTACTCCACGTATGACAAAGAATTCTATGCAACCATACATGCGCTGAAGAAATGGAGACACTATTTGGTTCCCAAGGAGTTTGTTATGTACAACAATAATCACGCATTGCAATTTGTGACTCGACAGGAGAAGTTGAACCAAAAGCATGTTAAATGGGTTCAATACATACATAATTTTACTTTTGTGATTAAACATATTTCTGGAACTGCTAACAAAGTTGTTGATTCTTTGAGCAGGAAATGTTTTCTTATGCAGGAATTCAGAGTCAAGACTTTGGGTTTTGATAACCTCAAAGAAATGTACAGGGATGACCCAGACTTCAAGGAGGCATATGAGGCATCTAAGAATCCAATTCTCAGAGATAGAAGCCAATGGACTGAATACATGATCCAGGATGGATTATTGTTTAGGGGAAATAAGCCATGTATTCCAAAATGCTCCATGAGGGAGAATTTGTTGAAGGAAAAAAATAGTGGAGGATTGGCTGGAAATTTTGGTCATGACAAGACGTTCTCAAGGTTGAGTGGTTCATATTTTTGGCCAAGGATGAGAATAGATGCTAAGAAATTTGTGGATAGGCACATAATTTGTCAACACACGAAGGGAAAAAGGCAGAACACAGGGTTATACCAACCATTACCCATACCTGAAAGGTCGTGGGATGTAGTGAGCATGGATTTCATATTGGGACTGCCAAGGACACAAAGAGGATGTGATTCGATCTTTGTGGTAGTCAACAGATTTTCAAAGATGGCACATTTCATACCATGCTAGAAAACCAGCGACGCAACTCATATTGTGAACCTGTTTTTCAAGGAAGTCGTCAAACTTCACGGCTTGCCAAAGAGTATCGTTTATGATTGAGATACCAAGCTTGTAGGACATTTCTGGAGGACCTTATGCAAGAATTTGGGGACAAGTTTGTCTTTTAGCTCAGTGTATCATCCTCAGATGGATGGGCAGACAGAAGTTGTGAACAGGAGCTTGGGAGATTTATTAAGAAGCTTAGTGACTGAACAACACAGTCAATGGGATCACATT
Organism: Picea engelmannii; assembly: GCA_009831015.1. NCBI lineage: Eukaryota > Viridiplantae > Streptophyta > Pinopsida > Pinales > Pinaceae > Picea > Picea engelmannii. The sequence continues at coordinate 135,329 of ML777296.1, read as the reverse complement.
CTGTGACAGGTGGAATTCACTTACAATGATTCACTCAATAGAAGCACATGGCACAGTCCATTCCAAATTGTATATGGAATGCAGCCAAGGGGAGTTTCTAAATTGAAAGATTTAGAATGAAATGAATTCGGTAGTGCTAGTGTAGAGGACTTTGCAGAAGGAATGAAGGAGCTTGATAGCCAAATCAAGGAGTGATTGGTCAAGTAAAGAATACAAGAAGAGAGAAGATCAACACAGGTGACAACTTCAATTTGAAGTTGGCGATTTGATTCTTGTGCATCTGAGGAAGGAGAGGTTCCCAAGGGGAACATATATTGCACTGAAGATGAAAAAGATTGGACCATGCAAGGTCATAAGGAAATTTAGGGAAAACACATATGAGATGGAATTACCTGATGGGGTCAAAATCTCACTGATATTCAATGATGCATATTTGTACCCTTATAGAGATGAAGAAGCAAGAGAAAAACATGAGCAAGAAGAAGTTCAATTGTCAAAACAAATGCCTGTAGCTGAAAATCTGCAGATGGAAAGCATAATTGACAAGAGGATTAGCAGAAAGACCAGGAGAAAGGAGTACTTTGAATACTTGGTCAAGTGGAAGGGACATCCAGTTGAAGATGCTAGTTGGGAGGATGAAGCAGAAATTCAAAAGCATGGACAGACCATGCAAGAGCTCATGAATAGGAGTTCATGAAAATTTTCAAGTGAGGGAGTATGATGCAGGAGCATCGTAGAAAGACCAAAGCATGCGCCTAGCCAAAGGAACAACTGGATGCGCAGATGAAAAAAGGGGGGCATGTTTTTATGAAAACGTTTTGAATTTTGAAATCTGAAGCATTAATGTAATAGCTAGGAGAGGCATACTTACATTTATGTCTTGGAGATATGAACAGATCTGGAGAAATTACTCTCATCTGTCGGATGTAATAGGCATTTAAGTCTGTTTAATGAAAGTAGGTAGATTGGATTTAATAGATTAGACAGTTTAGAACCATAGGAGGGAAAACAGATATAGACACCCTCACCCTTGTATCATAGTAAAAGGAACATTATGATCATTCACAATTCATAAGCTATAGAATTGTAGAAGAGAGCTGTAGATAAGAACCCATGTACGAGAGCACTTGAGTTAATATATGAAGCTTTGACTCAAGTTTCATGGTGTTATGATGCTTACTTTTTACAATTATTGAATGGTATGTTTACAGTTGATTTGTTTCTCTGTTATGAATTTGTTTCAATTTTGTATTATGTGTATGATTTCATGTTGAATGTATGAAGTCTGAGAGAGAAGAAGGATGAGTTTCAATTGTTTCTCTTCCTGAGAATTCCTGCAAAGAGTGAAACGAACGTCCGCAAGGTGTGCGTTGACATTGGTCTGAGTTTTATCTCAGAAACCTCAGGAGAGATATTATTGTTCTCATACCAGCAGAAGTGTCAAAGAATCACAGAGCCGTGCAAGGTGTGCGCAGGCTGGTTGAGGCCTTAGAATTTATCAACTAAGGTGAAGGTTGAAGGACTACTGTTGCAAAAAGTGCACAGGGTCAAAGACTCAAATAACGAGAGGTCAATTGAAAGTTTGCCACAAGGAGTGCAAGCAGGATTCTTTTTGGAGGCTTGAGTTTGCAAGTGAAATCTCAGGAGGGATAACACCTTTGAAGTGTTCAAAGGGAGACATAGATCGAAACCGTCACATAGAAATTAAGTTCAGGAGGGAGAACACTCAGTCATTGGCATAAGCCATTGAGGAGTGAATCGGGCGGTCAGAATTCTCCATGGAAAGATCGCAAAATCGCGAGGACTTTAGGATCTAGTGGAGATGTAAGGCGGTTAGGAGTTGGACGAACTCACCACCATAATATAAAGAATCAACATGAATCGTTGATCATGGTTCAATATGAGCTGTTGATCTCGTTTCAACCCACGTTGTTGAATAATTTCACGAATTCGGGGTTCATGAGTTTGGAGGGCAGACCAAATTCTTGGTTTTTTCGTGAGATCCCGAGTTGGGAGGAGCATGGAAGGAGATCCAGACCATTGGATCCAAGCCACGGGAGAATTGTTGGATTAGAACCTTCACCTGGTAACACGTATTGGGGGTTGAAAGAGTTTCTTTTCGACTGCAAAAGTCGCGAAGTGCCAAGAACCAAGGGCTCGTGCGAACACGTGGCACATCTGCTAGGTGGGGCTACGTGGTTGAAAGGTGGAATAACAACAAGCACCCAGAGAAAGGTGGAAGCGTGTGACAGGTGGTGGATACACGTCGCCTGGGAAGGATTCAACCCATTGTTGACTTATCACGTCTCGGGGATTCACAAAGGAGGAGAACGAGGGCTCAACACTCCAACTTGCAAAGTCTCGAGTTGTGAGTAGTACTAGAAATTAGCCCTAGTCGGTGGTTATCTGTAGCAGGTGCTAGTAAGGAGGGGGCCATAACCGTATCGCATCTCAGGTATCAGCGTTTAGAGAAAGAGGAGTCAGGGATCTTCGACTCATGAACTCGCAAGTTATGAAAGGTGCTTGCGCTAAGGCCCGGTTGTGGTCGCATGGAGATGTAAGGCTCACGCCTGGTGTTAAGTTGCGCAGGGAAGGTTTTCACAAAGGACCTATGGATCGGATTTGTGAGGTTCCAATAGGGATCTGAGGGACCCGCTTCGGCTCAAGGAGAATAGAGAATGATCCTATGCGGATCTCAGCTAGAGGGTCAGGTGTCTGCGTCATGCATGTACCCAGGAGATGATATGTGGTGGCTAAGTCTGAATCTTGCTGATAAAGTTGGGGCCACTCATATGCTTCATGTCCACAGGAATGGAGTACATTGGTGAGTGCAGCCACAGGAGGCCAACTAAGGAAGTCAATGACACGATTGGAGATATTTTTCTTATACTTGATGTTGAGATGGAACTCCTGCAGGTAGGTGGACCACTTCTCATGGTGGTCGTTCTGCAATTTTCCCTATGTCTGTATGAACAACATAGGCTTGTGATCAGTGTGTATGATCGTCTGTTTCCCTAGAATGTAATGTTGATTGATGATAGTCTTGGAAAATGGAATACATTTCGTTGTCATAGGTGGGGTATTTTCGGACAGTTTCGAAGAGTGTTTCTATATGGTATGCCACCAAATGCCCTTGTTGAGTGAGAATTGTACCCACAACATAGTCAGATGCATCAGTCTCAATATTGAATGGTTGTTGCAGATTGAGAAAGGATAGTACCGAAGCTTAGCACAAGTGATGCTTCAGATCATTGAATGCTCGTTATTGCTCCTTCCCCCACACTAACTTGGCCCTACCACTACCCTTGGTCACCTGGCTGAGGGCCCATGGAATATGGGAGAATCCCAACACGAACCATCGGTAGAAGTTGGCTAGTCCCAAAAATATTTGAAGCTCGATCAGTTTGGTCTGGGTTGGCCAGTCATGGATTACTTGGATCTTAGTTGGATCAACATGTACCCCATTCTCATCAACAATGTATCCCAAGTATTAGACCTTGTTCATGCCAAAAGAGCATTTTTTGAAGTTGGCATAAATCTTTTTCTACCCTAGAGTGCTCAAAACCTGTTGAATATGACGCATGTGCTCCTCCCATGTTTTGTTGAAGATGAGGATGTCACCCAAATATACTGCCACAAAGGAGTTGGTGAAGGGTCTCAATACATTATCCATTAGCCTCATGAAAGTGGTTGGTGCATTCATTAAGCCAAAGGGCATGACTAACCATTCGTAGAGACCTTCTTTATACTTGAAGGTTGTATTCCATACATCAATTGGTTCGATGGGATCCTAGTGGTAGCCAAACTTTAGTTCAATCTTGTTGAAGAAATTTTCCCCTTTAGTTGGTCAAGAAGGTCATCAATCCTAGGAATGGGGTAGTGGTTCCTGACTGTGATTTTGTTTAAGGATCTGTAATTAATGCAGAGTCACCAAGTCCCATCCTTCTTCTGCACCAGTACAATTGGGCTTCTGCAAGGGGAGGATCTGGGTCTGATGTGCCCCTTTTGAAGAATCTCTTGGATATGACACCTGATTTCATCATTCTACATCTGTAAGCATCGATAGAGTGGTACATTAGGTAGATGTGCGTTGGGGATCATATCAATTAGATTCTTGACTTGGCAGTGTGTTGGTACCACTGTAGATGAGGAGAAGATGTCTATGTATTCTTCCACAATCCTGTCCACTTGATTTTGCTGCAAAGAGAGGCATTATGTAGAGGCCACATATGTAGTGACAAACTTGTTCTTACTATGAGCACGGATCACAAAGAAGATGAAATTCCTTGTCTCTGAAATGACCTTACTGCATTTCTTAGCAGAGATTAAATAAATAAAGGTAAGTGGCCCTACCTTCAGGATCCTGTACAATTGTCTACCCAAAGTAATAATAACACTACCGGGTATAGACTCATACACGAAATGACGCTTCCATAAATATGGTTGTCCTAAAAGAACATCAAAAACTTCAAGGGGAGAAATATCACACAGTACCTCACATTTTAAGGGCTTGATGTCGTAGGGCAGACAACATTGTTGGCTGACACAAAGATCTCTTCCTTGGCAAACCCAGCCGATGGTGTAGTGATGTGGGTGCAATTTCGTTGGCAGGTCCAACTGCCTAATGACCTTTGTTGAAATCAGGTTCTTCTGACTACCCTTGTCGACAATGAAATGAATCGGATCCCCCTTGACCCACATCTGCGAGTGAAAGAGGCGTTCCCCTTCCTCTCTTTCTCCTGCCTCCCTTGGCCGAACTTTGGTGGTAGCAATAGTGGCACTGGGTTCACCATCAATAATCTACTTCCCGCGTTTAGGATTTGACTCAGAATCAGGATCAACCTCTGACTCAGAAGCCTTCATCTCGACCATGAGGGACTGCTTGGAGAAACATTCTTTGGTGTTGTGCCAAGGAATTTTATGGTATTCACACCATTTTCTCGTGTCCTTCTTTGTCTTCTCATTTCCATTCTTGTGTTTCACCTTGGAATGGTTGTCATGAGGGTGACCATATTGAATTGGTCCCTCTTTTTGTGGTTTGGGGATGCCTTTTCCCTGCTTCAGCTGTGAGGGGTTTGAATATCCAAACTCTCATCATTTCTGCTTAAATTTATGCTCGATCTTGATAGCGTATTTATAATCCATGCCCAATAAGGCGATGTCTAGGAACTCCATTTTTGTTTGAATGTATCTATTCAAACAACCATGGTATTTGAGAACTAGATGATGCTCATAGTCTTTGATACCCAATTTGGTGTGTAGGGTATGTAAAATATTGGTAAAATCAGGTACTGTCTGGTCCCTTTCTTAACGTAGGGTGGTATATCTGGTGTACTGGTCCTCATAGCTTCCAACAGAGTAGTATTATTCTTTAATGGCATCCTGGAATAAATCCCATGTAGGGGCCACCACAAAAATTGTAGATTCCTCCACGACCCTTTGCTCAGAGTATGTATCCCACCAATCTTTAACATGGGGAATGACCTTGAGGAGTGAAAAAGTGATATTTTCCCTATCGGAAGAATTGTTGACAGAAAAATATCCTTCGATCAGATTCAACCATTTATCTATAGCATCTGCATCTATCAATCCTTCAATTAATGGAATATCAAAATTTACCTGTATCTTGAAGGGGGTTACATGGATGCTTGATGAAGATGCTTCTCCTGTGGGTAGTCGTCGAAGTATATGTGCGGAGTTGTCCATCATTTCATTCCTTTGTTGCATAAGGGCTTCCTCGAGAAACATTTTAATAGGATCCCATGCTCCATCATCTTTCTTTCTGTCCCCCATGGGTTGTTATCGGGCTTAGCGCGACTGATATTGTAATGGCTCAATTGGTTCGAGTCCCAACTTCTTGTACCCAGATCTTGTCGGGGACATGGACGAAGAAAAATAAATGAAGAGAAGACCACTCTAATACCACTAATCGAGATTTAGGAGTGGAACGAATAGATTAACATATCGAATACAATAAACAAAGACATATGAAGAATAACAAAAAATCTAGTGAACAATATCTTCTATTAAATAATGAAAGAGGGTGAAACTGTAAATCTACAGAATTGAAACACTTGCTCGAATGGTGGTAGCTATCTCTGAGAAGAGATGTGGCTGCTACGCACATTTGTCTGAGAAGATTACATTACAATGAGGCTCCAGAGGCCTTTTTGATATTACTCATGAATTTCAAAACCCTAGAAATCCAAAAACCTAAACCTACAAGGTGAAACACCAAAAGTCATGTGGGCCTTATGGGTAAGTTGGTGTAATTTGGTACCTCAACTTCCAAGGGTCATAACTTTTGCATACAACCTCCCTTTTAGCTGTGTGATAGTCCTTTGGAAAGGTATTTTAGAGAAATACACATTCCTCCATCAAACTATGACTCTATCTATAGTTTCACTATGGAGAGCCAAAAAAACAATGTTTAGGGCCCCAAAACGGCCCTGGAAGTACAACAAGATGTGTTGGCATAAAAACCAATTAGATTAGGCGAGAGGCCACCCATATGAACCTTGAGGTTGTGTGGGGCTTCAGAAAACCCCAGAAGTGTAGAACCCACAATTACAAAACATTACATAAGAACGTGTTGAACAAAAAATGGACACAAGGAGCCAGTTGGAATAGGTGGGTGGCCACCAATATCCACCTGGATAAAAGGTACTTTAAACTTTATATCAGTTTACTTTTTTTTTCTTTCTTCGTCTATATTTGATATCTTTAGTATAGCTTTAATATTAAGTTTAAGTTTTGATTAGGTTTAGATCTTAATTTTGTTTTCCAATAATGTTAATATTAATTAGTAATTTTAAGTTTTATATAATTTATTTTTATTATAACCTAAGGTTTATTTCTTTGTTTTAGTGTGAATAATGTGTATAAATAGTTAATAATTTGTCATTTTATATGAATAAGTGTTTTTTATATATGTACTTATGATAAAATTAGTATTAAAATAGATTATATATAATTTGTAATTAGTTATGATATATGTTATAGTTGCTAGGCTTTTATATATATATATATATATATATATATATATATATATAGTCATAATAGGTGTTTTAATATAAATTTTATAATGATAAAACTAATAAAAAGTGGTTTTATGTGCAGGAATATCGTAGATGATCTAGAGCGTTGATCAAGAGGGTATGGGTAGATCAACAGATAGAGCACCTTTGAGTGGCTCGATAATTAACAAAGGAGACCCCTCTCCTGGTGATTTCAGGTGGTATTGGCTCATGTGATATGTCAAATAACAAATACAGAGCGTCCCCCTTCGAATGGTTTACAAAACCATTACTTCACCCTCCACTAAACTAAGAAAATAAAATCGTGTTAGCACTCCCAAAACTGGCAATTTATATGTAATATTTAAATTATTTTAGAGGGGATAAATGGTATATTATCAGGGCCAAATGTTATGGTTTTAAAATAGAAAAATCCACAATTATGCCTAAAGTCTACAAAGGTTTTCTATTTAATCCTTTACCAAAATCAAATATTTTCTCAATCGACTTCCTAGTCTGATGGTTCATAGGCTCTATTTTATTTCCTGGTCAAATATTGAGGAAGGAAGTGAGAATTAGGTAAAAAAAAAACATTGATCTTCGGAAACACTATGCTTGAAAAATTGTGGAGAGGGTATATAGTTAAGGAGTATGTAGTTGAAGAATGCAAGGAAAGCAAAAGGGATTATCTCTTACAGTTGCAATAAATTGGAAATTGTCTACAAGAAATCAGGCCCTAATTTTTTAATTATCTTTTGAAATTAGTTGGCATAACCACTCTTGGTTAACATCCATGGAACTATAATTATATTTTTGAAATGGAAGGAAAAATGGGGGGAAGTTTTGGGCCCAGAACCATTGAAGCTTTCAATAAAGATCATTTTTTACAGAAGATAAAGAGATTCCAACTTTCATTTCTGGGTTTGATGTGTTTCTTCTTTTTTTTTTTCCATAAACCATTTTCTTCTTATCATTTTATCGATGTCATAGTTGCTACAATTTGGTACAACCTCCATTGTAGTAAATTACAGAACAATCATACCAATATATAATTTCTTCTACTTTGTTGTGTGCTAAGTAAGACCTGTACTATTATATTTTGTTTAAATTCTTCAAATTTCAAGACATAGATAAGTTTTCTATCATTTTGTCTATTAAAAAAGGAGTAAGATTTATTTATAATGAATACCTTACTTCTTATTTAAATCATTTTTTCCTTCATTCTACCTTTCATGCTTTAAATTTTGATGAACTTTAGGAATGAGTTAAGGACTCTTTTATCTCTGGTTTTTATTCCTTGAAAGATCATATTAATTAAGGTATTATGTTAGAATTAAAAGAGATGTGCTCATTTTTCCATACACAATATCTTAATATTGTCACCCAATCATAGGCATACAATCACCCTCAAGCACCATAACCTTGATAGATTGAATAATTTTGGAAGCAGTACCAAACCCAACAGATAACCAAGAGATAGCATATATCTCTTTCTCCAAGAATATCGCACCAAAAGAAAAAGTACATAAGCCAGAAACCAAGACCAAAATCCGAGTTGTAGTAGCTGCAACTGCACTCTTCCAAAATTGCGCACCACTTGTCTTGTGTGAGATGTGAGAGTGTGAGTGCGCATCTTCTATTTATAGTTCTCTTTGTCTCTTTTCCACACTGACTTCTTCTTTTAGAGGCCAATACTTAAATATTAATTATTTTAACGAGTCGACATGTCTTTTAGGGTTTCTATACATCTGTTTAGGGTTTTCTCTAGCTTCCAAAACATTCTAATCTAGTCAGAGTTTGTACATGGAGGTTAATACCTCTTGTATCTACCATAACATCAACACTCCCTCCTATCTAGGGAGGTATTAAAGAAAATGGTATTGAGCACAAACAAACCATTCAACCGGTAGCATCATCATAGTATCATCTCATGATCACATAGATCAAATCACGAGCAACATCACCACTATCGATATCATTTGATAACATCAACTACATCATATCTCGAAGCCATACTCCCTCTGAGTAATAGAGAATGATGTTGAATAAGTCATTTTCTCAACAAAGTGATACAAGGACCATTCTTTTATTCCGGACATACGTCTTAGAATAACGACTATCCCAACAGATGTTGAAAGCCCTGTAATGGGCTACAAGGATCATTATTCTAATATGGACCTACATCCTATAAGAATTTTAGTCCTCCCAGATGTTGAAATCCACCCCATGGGCTACAAGGACCATTCTTCTAATCCATACATAAGTCCTAGAACAATAGTTTTCCATGGTACATCAAAAATATGTCAACCTGGACTATTCTCCACAAGGAGAATGTATATCCATCAACAATCTTTCAACCTTGACTATCCTCCACAGGGAGGATGTCTGTCCACCAACAATTTGTCATTCCTGGACCATTCTCTGCCTGGAGAATGTAAGTTCATCAACACCTTGACTATCCATATTGTTGGAAATCATCTCCAACACTAGTGACAATCTCCATGGAAATCATATAATATCACGCAACTGCTATAATGACATCCAATAGAACACAATTGTGTCTATCCATAGTAGTATATGACTACTATCCAGTGGTACACAACCACTCCTAGTAGCGCACAACTACTAAACAATGACTCATAGTCACTACCAGTGGATCACATCCACCACAGTATCATACAACTAATGTACAAAGACATAAAATATCCACAACACTCATATCATCTGATATCAACCTACATAAACAATATCTTGATAAAAACTGATTCATCTGGGCCATTCTTCCACTCACATCTATGAGATTTGGAAGAGTGTTTTCCCTTGTAAATTTAAACATCAAGCATGGGCTATTTGGAGTATTCTTCTCAAGTATAGAAGAATAATTTTCCATGATGTCTAAACTTGGACCATTCAACTAACCAGGCCATTCTTCTAGTACTAATCATAGTGCAACCTGGAGAGAATGACTTTTCCCTAGGGAATGAATGTCCTTTATTGATGAACCTAGACCATTCACCTAACTGGGCCATTATTTTGGCACTAATCATAGTGAAACCTTGAGATAATGAGTCTTCCCTAGGCATGATTGTCCAGACCATTTCCTATGGAAATGAATGTCTTGCAACAACCTCCTATAACATACCATTATTCAAAACTTCTCACAACAGTGAAATTTGAAATAATGACTGCCCGGAGAGGTGAACCATTCTTCTTGACCACTAATCAGAGTGTCTTCCAAGAAGAATGAATGTCCTAGACCATTCCCCCACACTAGCCACAAGGGGAATTGATGTCTATGGTACATCAACAATCTATTAGACCATTTTCATTGAGAAAATGGTTGTCCGATCTGGAGCATTTTTCGAATTGGAAAATGAATGTCTGTTAGAAATATTGGGCCACTTTCCAGACTGAAAAGTGACTGTATATTAATTGATAAACCCATGCAATTGTATATCATAACTCAAACATCCCATAAAGATATTTCAAGGCATGCTTTGCAATTATTCAATTCTCATGGCTAGGTTCCACCTAGAACTATTTTCACAACAAAGCAAATCTCTGGTTGAGTATTCTCCAAATACATTAATGAGCCACTCAATTGTCGATACAAGGATGGGTCTACTAGATTAGAGTCTCTCAACATATTCAGATCTTTCATCATGGGATTTTTCCATAGATTTTCAATCCATCATCCCAAAATTTTGAGGAACCATTTGAATACACTTCCTCTGTCATAGGAATTTTTCACCACACTTACGATGTACATGAGAGGCTCCACACTAGGTTGCTTGAATCCATACAAGGTCTTCTTATATCTTCATATATGGGTCTCTTTATGGTATACCTCAAAACCTTGAGGTTGTTCTATATGCTTCTTCTTCAATTACTCTGTTGAGAAGAACAATCTTTACATCCATCCAATGTAAACTCCAACCCATGGATACTGCAATAGATATAATGGTTCAAGAAGAGGTATACGAGAACAATATGTCATTGTATTCTTATCCCTCCTTTTGGAATAATCCTCTATCCATGAATGTCACCTTGTATCTATTAATGCTTCCATTTATAAGTCTTTTTCACAATTTCTCATATACATTGTTCTTCATCTCAACTTCCTTCTTCAACGTTGGAGTCCATGGAATATTCTATGGATTATGTTCCCTTCCTTCCTGAAGGATCCAACTTCTTCCTTTTTCCATAGGAAAATAAATGTAGATGGACAACCAAGGATATTCAGGGCTTGTTTTTGAAGAAGAATTCTTCTAAAGTCAAGTTGAACACGTGTTTCTTATCATGGCTTCTACATCCAATGAAGAACATGAACACATAATTCATGGTATTCACATATTCTTTAATGGATCATATTATTGGGGACTATCTCCTTCCTAATCCCATATTCATGCTTGAATGATCAATATGCATGCTCTTCTTTTGGACTTTTGTAATCATCTCCCTCCATCTGAGAGAGTCAATGCTTCTGTATGCATCCTTCTTTCTTTCTTCAAAGTGTCACAAGTATATTCTAGTTTTCTCTTGATTACTGACTTCCTATGAGTCTGAATCCCTCTGAGTCTCTTTAAGTTTGTTTCTATCTATTTTGATTTTTTCCCATCTGGCAGTTGTTGCAAGCATTTTTTCGTCCTTATAAAATTCTTCTATGAAAACTTCCGCAAAGATCAAACATATTTTACAAGAGTACCTTCCCAGAACAAGTACAACAAGAGAAAATAAGAAATATCTCTCCAGAGGAAATTTTAGTTCATCTTGAAAACAAGTTCAATAAGCATCTATATCAATGTTATTTATATGTAATCAAGTATTGATTGCACGTAGCAATAATAGAACCTTTCAAAGACTTATTTTGTAATGTAGCAACTATGACCCTTGATATATACAAATTTGAAGCTTAACAATTTAATCAAACCTGGAACTCAAAGCTCACTTGCTATGGAGGGTTCTCTTGTTCTTATGAATGCATTGAATCCAAGATTATAGCTTGGAAAAGGTCTCTAGTACTTTCTCTCCAAACGCACTCATGTTTTGCTAGATGATATAACTTGGATAGCATATAGAAGTGCATACCTTTCAAGTCTTGTAGCACCGTCCATATTGTCTTCCAATATGAAACTAGATACCATCTTAACAAGAATATATTAAAAACTGAATCAGAAGATTCAATGATTAGAGCAAGTTAGAAACTTTAAAATTTCAATTTTGACAACAAAATCAATTTGAACAGAAGTCAACCTTTGACTTTGACTTTGACCAAAAATTCAAACCTGACATTTTTGCTAGTTGAGGGTACCAAGAAGTGCACTAGGCTAGGGTGCACTAGGATGTCAATTAGGTCAAATGCTTCATCCAAAGTGCCCAAACACAAGGGTCATGGTTTGTTGCAGCTAGATAATCAGAAAACCTAGCTGCAGTTGTAACTGGTGGCACAACGAGCTTAACAAATAACTTCCCAATATATATTCCAGTGGTTAGATTGTATGAAGATAATGTGGGTCCATAACCTGTTATAATTAAAAGAGATGTGCTTGTTTTTTCATAGACAATATCTTAATATTGTCACCCAACCATAGGCATGCAACGATCCTCGAGCACCACAACCTTGATAGATAGAATAATTGTGAAAGCAGTACCAGACCCAACGTATAACCAAGAGATTACATAGCTATATTTCTCCAAGAATAATGCACCAAAACAAAAAGTCCATAAACCAGAAACCAAGACCAAAATCCGAGTTGCAGTAGTTGCAACTACACTCCTCCAAACTTGTGCACCACATGTCTTGTGTGAGTTGTGAGACTATGAATGAAAAAATGATCTCAAGCACCCTCTATTTATAGTGATCTTTTTCTCTTTTCCAGACCAACTTATTATTTTAGAGGCCAATACTTAAATATTAATTATTTTAATGAGTCGACATGTTTTCTAGGGTTTCTATAAATCTGTTTATAGTTTTCTCTAGCTTCCAGAACATTCTAATTTGGTCAAAGGTTATACATGGAAGATAATACTTCCTACAGCTACCGTAACATAAACATATTAAAGGTATTTTTAATCAATTGAATTATTACTGTGAGATTCCTTGAATTTTTCTTTAAGCCCAGGACAATCTTAGGAACAATAGGTTCATTGGAAAATTGACCCAGTGGAGGGTTTTACATATACTAGTAAATATAATTTTTATTAAAGGTTTATAGTTAAGGGAAAGAAACCTATTAGTATCTTGAATTATCATATTTTGTTACACAATATGCGGTAGGGATATATTTTCCTCTACTCAGTTTCAAATTGAGTCATTCACATATTTTAATAGCTTAATTGGGGGAAAAGAGAAATACTATAAAATTACATTTCTATACCTCATAGCGCAATATTTGCCCCAATATAGAAATCTCATCCAAGGGATAAATATTCATAAATTATATTGTACCACAAGCCTATTCTCTTTCAAGTAGTTTATTGGGTCTTATTAGAGTAAATGTATAACTATTTGTAAATGAGGGGAGCATATTACAATTAAGCACTCAACTAATCGAGATAGCTCACTAGGATCATGTGTGTGTGTGTGTGTGTGTGTGTGTGTGTGTGTGTGATTTCTACGGTGGTTATCTTGTTAAAATTTTGGTATGCTCATTTAACCATAGACAATGTCAGATCATTATCACCCAACCATAGGCATTCACTATGCCTCCCATGAGCACACTATCCTTTTCTTAGATAGAATGATTTTGACAAGTCCACACTAGAACCAACACATAAACCCTAACCATAAACACCACTACTGCAAAAAAAAAAGAATACCAAGAGAACGTACCTCTAATAATGTAAGTGTAGAATTACCAAGAAAAGAGCACAAGAGAGATACTAGAAACATTGAGAATACTCCACCACATTTGTTGTACTACTCTTTCTAGACATGTGCCTCCTCCTGTTGCAACTGCAGCTCTTTAGACGTACGCACTAGCTGTTATTGCAACTGCTCCTTAGACGTGCGCCCTTCTTGCTAAGTGAGTGAGAATGTGTACAAATGAACTAAGTCGTCACCTTATTTTTACTTGTTCTACCAGTGAAATTTTCCCAAAAGGTCGACCTGTCCTTTCTGGAAAATATAATTTACTTTGACATTTTCTGGCAGGGCCAACTTATCTTTCTGGGTTTCTTCTTTATTTATTATTATTATCCTCGGACCAACTTCTCTTCTATGGTTTCCACAAATATGTTTAATGGTTCTCTTACTTCCAAAATATTCTAATCTAAGTACAAAGGTTACACTTGGAGGTTAATACCTCCTGCATCTACCAAAACATCAACACTCCTCTTAGCTAGAGAAGTATTAACTAATATGTTTTTCATGTAAGGGTCTCAAACACATCCATCCATCTCACATGGAGTGGGAAAGACTCACATAGTATTGCAGACCAGTCTACAGGTAGCATCACCATAGCCACACATGATATCTCATGATCAAAAAAATCATGTCTCAAGTAGCATGTCCACATGGCCATCAGATGATCAAACAAATCATGTAACAAGTAGCATAGCCATACATGCTATCTCGTGATCAAACAAATCATGTCACAAGTATCACCATCATATCCACACAGGTTTTGGAATATGCAGTTGATCCAGTTTGCACAAGACTGCGCTACTACCCAATCCAAGAAGAGTTTGAGCAACTGCAACTTGACATTCACATAGAATCTGGAATCTAGTTCATAAAAAACTAGTAACACGTCAACTCACACAAAATCCGACATCTAGTTCATAAAGAACTAGTAATGCATCAACTCACACATAATATGACATCTAGTTCATAAATAACTAGTAACTCACCAAATCACATAGAATCTGGCATCTAGTTTATAAAGAACTAGTAATCTCTCGTTCACACACCGGGAAATCGGTGTACAGTGACCAGGACTCTAATCACAAGGATTAGGAGACATAGTGAAAACACACTACCCATCTATCCAGAGGCTAGGAAACACCTCCAACCATAGAGTTTGGCCCACTAGCTTGAAAATATGGGTAACTAACCATTTCTGAAGGCATGGAATCTGTTGACCTTGTGTGTGGTCATGCTGATTGGTGCCATAGTCAGTAACATGCATACCTGACTATTTCACTAGACTATAAATTTCCGTACCAAACTTTTTCATTTGAGTAGTAGTAACTCGGCGTACCAACATTTTTCACTGGAGTAATGCTCTGTGTACCATACTTTTTCACTAGAGTAGTAGTAACTCAATGTACCATAATTTTTCACTAGAGTAGCCCTCTGCGTACCTGAATTTTTCATTGGAGTAGAAGTAACTTGGTGTACCATAATTTTTTCATTGAAGTAACCTTGCACATACCATAATTTTCCATTGGAGTAGTAGTAACTTAGCATACCATGATTTTTCACTGGAGTATCTCTTTGTGTACCATACTTTTTCATGGAGTATCCCTTTGTGTACCATACTTTTTCACTGGAGTAGAAGTAACTTGACGTACCCAACATTTTCACTGGATTAGCCATACACATCACCCTCACTGGATTAGCCATACACATCACCCTGACTAGTGCCATAGTTAGTTCCCAATCATGAATCACCTATTGTCCATTGGAGTCACATCTGTAATCCATCACACTTTCACAACACTTTCTATTACTTGGGGAACACAACACTTCCTGATGCATGGGGGACACTTACTGCTACCTAGTCATCAATAGTCACATATTGGAGTCTAACTACTCCTCTCTACACCATGTCTTTGATATAATGGTACTTTATCTTGATATGCTTGGACTTGTCATGAAACATCGGATTCTCAAACAACTTCACACAACTTTGGTTTTCACACAAGATATAATTTGCCTATAACTCGAGATCAAACAATCCTATAAGAAGCCTCTAAAGCTACACTACTACGCTGCTAGATGAACACACTACTATATACTCTGCCTTAGCCATACTATGTGATCTAGATTTTATGAGAAGAATGAAATGAATATATATTATTATTATCCTTAACACATAAACATAAAGATAACCGAGATACAATAACAAAGATACAGTAAAACTAGTTTCTATTTAATAAGAAAATGTGTTGAAACTGTAAAACACAACGGAAAATAATCTTGCTAGAATGGTGGCAGCTTATTTCTAAGAAGAGATGTAACATATACTCTCATTCACAAGAATATGGTTACAATGAGGCTCTCTAATCCTTTTAACAATAAACACAAATTCCAAAACCTGAGACATCCAAAAACCTAACCCTAGGAGATGAAGTGCCAAAAGTCATGTGGGCCCCATTGGGGTAAGTTAGTACATCAACTTCCCGGGGTCGTAAATTTTTCATACGATCTCTGTTTTAGGTGCGCGACTACCTATTGGAAAGGTCTATCCTAGGACTACACATGGTTCCTTCAAACTCTAACTTTTTCTACAGTCTAATTGTGGCGAGCCCTAAAAATGTTGTTTAGGGCCTCAAAACGGCCCCGAAAGTCGGGGACTCGAAAAATAGAAAAAACTTAATGAGCCGGTTGGAATAGGTGGGAGGCCAACAACATCCATCTGTATCAATGCTCCCCCATTAATAAGGAATTTTCTCCATTACGTTGAGTTCCCCCATGATATTTCTGCTGAATTTTTCCCCGAGTGAGCCACTTGCCTTGGTGCAAGAGCTTCCCTACTTTGACAACTCGATAAAGTTGGATCCTTTGCTGGCGAGTTCCCTTGACCTGTGTGTCCACAATATGATCACTGGATTCTTGTTTCATGCAGTTAGGGTTGATATCTATTCGTTTTAATTGTTCTGATATCTTTGAGGTGTCTAATAATCATGGGAAATATGGCCAAAGGAGATCCACGTTGAACACTGGGTGTAGGCCAAGGAAAGGGGGAATGTTGAGCTCAAAATATTTGTCACCCACAGCCTTGGTGGTATTATAAGGTCTATAAAGGAGTGGGAAAATATTCCGATGGGGCCTTCTAAGGAATTCTTTTTGCAAGTGCAACCACACTTTGTCTCCTACCTGAAACTTATGTGGCACCCAATGTTGATCATGGTACTGCTTATACTTCACTTTGGACTTCTGTAAAATATCCTGAACCTATTGGTGGATGTGATTGATATTCTCAATGAACCGGAGGCATTGTAAGCTTCAGTTGGAGTAGTTGATGAGTCAGTCGAGGTGGCCACAAGAGGTAGTGCAACATCCATGGGACCCAATGGCTAGAATCCCCACCCAACTTGAAAGGGGTTGTGGACGATTGAGCTATATAGGGATTGATTGTAGCTATGATGAACATAGGGAAGAATCTAATCCCATGTGAAGGGGTTCTTTGAATTTCACATGTGTAGGATATGCATGATCATCCGGTTGATGAACTTATTTTAGTCACCTGTCTGGGGGTGGAAGGCATTGGATTTGTTGATCTTCGTGTCCAACAGTGAATAGAGAGTCAACTAGAATGTGTTGAGGAACTGAATTTTGTGATCTGAGACAATGGTTTGTGGGATTCCAAAATGTAGCCATACTCATTCAAAGAAGAGCTTGGTAGTGGCCTCTACTCTTATGCTCTTCTTGCAGGCAACCAGGATCGCCATCTTGGAAAAGTAATCAACAACCACAAAACACAGTCACTTCCCCTCTTGGTGGATGGAAGGCCTGGAATGTAGTCCATTGAGATGGATTCCCATGGCATGTCAGGAGTAGTAAGGGGGGTGTACATACCTTGCTTCTTAGTGGTAATTTTGGCATTAGCATAGGTAATGCATGACCTGATATACTTGCCGACATCCTGCCAAATTTTTGGTCAGTAGAAATGTTTCTGCAGCACTCCCACTATCTTTTTGACATCGAAGTGTCCTTCCACCCGACTTTAGTGGCCTTCCCAAATCATCTTCACTCACTCGCTTGATGGAACACAGAGATGGCCCATACAACACAAAATCTTGTCCTGAAGATGGAAATTAGTGACAACTGAGTTTGCACCCAACATTTGGTATCTAATGGTGAAGTCAGGGTATTTCTAATAGAGGTGGGGCCATCCAGAGGTCTCGTGATCGCAAGCATCTATCACTGTGTTGAGTGTCATGATTGGAGGTCGGCTGAGGAAACCAAAGACTCATTTGGTACTACTTGTTTTATACTTGATGTTGAGGTGGAATTGTTGCAAGTATGTGAAACACTTTTGATGGTGGTCATTCTACAATTTTCCTTGTATCTGCATGAACTGTTGTGGCTTATGATCCATGTGGATGATTGTCTCCTTCCCAATAATTTAATGTATCCATTGGAGGCAGGCTTTCACAATGGAGTACATTTATTTGTTGTAATTAGGGTACTTATAGAAATAATATGATAATGTCTCACTATGATAGGCTACGAGGTGGCCTTGCTGAGTGATAACTACGCCCATAACATAGTACGAAGCATCTGTCTCGATCGCAAAGGGATGTTGCGGGTCTAGTAATGAAATTACTGGGGATGAGAAAAAGTGCTTCTTAAAATCATCGAATACTTTCTTTTGGGACATGCCCCACACAAATGTTTCCTTACCACCACCCTTGGTTACTTGGCTGAGGGTCCATGCAATATGGGAGAATCCCAACATGAACCTGCAATAGAAATTGGCAAGGCCTAAGAAGATATGAAGCTCAGTGAGTGTGGTTGGGGTTGGACAATGATGAATGACCTGGATCATAGATGGATCCACATGCACATGATGTTGATCCATTATGTAGCCTAGGTACTGGACCTTGTTCATGTCGAAGGAGCATTTTTCCAAGTTGACATATAGCTTGTGCCACCGTAGGGTGTGGAAAACCTGTTGAATATGTTGCAAGTGTTCTGCCCAAGTATTTTTATAGATGAGGATGTCATCCAGATACACCACTACAAACATATTGGTGAAAGGTCACAGGATATCTTCCATCATCCTCATGAAAGTTGTTGTAGCATTTGTCAAACCAAAGGGCATGACCAACCATTCAAAAAGACCTTCTTTTGAATTGAAGGAGGTCTTCCATACATGTGTTTGTTCTATGGGGATCTGGTGGTAGTCAAATTTTATATCAATATTACTGAAGTATTTTCCCCCCTTGAGCTGATCAAGGAGATTGTCGATTCGGGGAATTAGGTACCGGTTCCTGACTATGATTTTATTTAGGGTCCAATAATCAATGCAAATTTGTCAGGTCCTGTCTTTCTTCTACACTGACACGATTGGACTCCCACAAGGTGACGAGCTAGGATGGATGTTCCCCTTGTGGAGAAGTTCTTGGATCTGTCACTTGATCTCCTCATTATCTAATAGAGAGTGGTGGTAGACTGGCCCATTGGGAAGTGGTGCGCGGGGGTCAGATCGATGGAATGCTTGACCTGACAATGCAGAGGTGCCCCAATAGGTGAGGATAATATTTCTTTGTATATTTCCACGAACTTGTCCACTTTCTTCTACTGTGTGGAGAGGTCGGCTGCGAAGGCCTTGGATGTGGCCACAATATTTTTCTCACTCTGAGAGCGAATCACAAAGAATAAAACAATATTGTTATATGAGATGAACTTCTTGCATTGCTTGGAAGAGTTCAAGAAAATAAAACTAGGTGGGACTGCCTCAGGTATCCTGTACAAATTTCTATTCAAAGTAATAATAACACTACGGGACCTAGACCCATATACAACATGACGTTTCCATAAACAAGGTTTTCCCAAAAGAACATTACAAACTTAGAGAGGAGAAACATCACATAATATCTCATCTCTAAAGGGATTTATGTCATAATATAGGAGACATTGTTGGTTGATGAAGAGATCACTTCCTTTTTAGAGCCATCCAATCACTACTACATATGGGCGGATTATTCCATGAAAATTTTCCACGCTTCAACTAGTTTCATATTTTTTTTAAACAAGGCAAGATTTTCATCGATATTGCCATGAAAGTTCGTCGCAATATCGACAAAAATCTTATTTAAATCTAGTCGAGATTTTCATCGCTATAGCGACTAACTTTCGTGGCAATAGCGACACAAATTTTGCCTATCTCATTGGTCGACATTAACGACTAGTTGACTATTTTATCTATATATACGTGACTTTAAGAGACTTTGTGAAACAATTGCTATAGTTGCGACATTGTTCTTGGCTTTTGTTTGAGCTATTTTTATTTATTTTTCCGTCACCCACTGGTTGAGAAAATTCAATTCTCGATCTATATAGCTAGGATTTTGAACTTGCAAGGTTAGTATGTTATTTTTTATTGATGTACTCATTTAATTTGTAATTTTTTTTTCAAATGTCCAAATTTCATTTAGCTTGTTTTTTCCTTGATAATATATTATAATATGTGTAGTACCATATTTCATGTCTTTGGTTTTTGGATCTAGTTAGTATATTCTATGGAAAAGGGTATGTGGATTCCATAATATTCTAGGTTTATGGAATTGACATACCCTTTTCACTTCAATTGTAGCTATAATCTCTCTCTCGTTTCATTGATAAAGATATGGAAGTGCTCTTGAAACTCAACCCTGATCAATGAAATGATAGTAATTGATTGTCATTTTCTTCTCTCTTTTAATTTTTAAGACCTGACAAAAAAACACCACCAAATCTTGATTGAAGCAGGGACTAATAAGATACATAAACACTAACCCTAAACTTATGTTAGGTATATATGTCGTTATTATATAAAGAAAACATTTGTACACATATGACCTTATTATAAAGATGTTATCTATGTCGTCATGATGTTGATCCTCTACACATATGATCACCTTATTATAAAGATGTAGGTCACTACAAATAAACATATTCATGCAGGAGCATCGCTCCAAGCCAGCTACGCGACAGCCAGCCATCACATCAAGCACGTGTTCAATGGAGAGGAGAGGCATAGCCCTCTCACTTTCAAATTTCAAATTTGAAAAAAATGCATTTAATGATTGTAAGGCTGGTAGAGCCAAAGCCATGCCTTCAAGCATGTTGTAGTTAATTATGCCTTTAATAGATGATAGCATGGGGATCTAACTCCGATTTGGATTAGATGGCCCATTCAATGTAATTCATTGTAATTGATGAGAGTTGGTGAGGATGGAGGGAAGCACTCGAGGAGCCCCATTTTGTAAAAAGATCTTATTTTGTTTTCAGTAAGGATAGTTAGAAGGTAGAGAAGAAGCATAGAGAGAGAATAGAGAGAAGAGAGGGGAGCCAAGACCCTATTGCAGTCCGATCTCCAACACGTTGTAAAGAGGCATTTCAGATTAATACAAAGAGAGCATTTTTTCCTGCATGTTATTCTTTGTATGTTGATGAATGTCTTTATGTGTTGATGATATGTTGTAGATGTATGTTATATGTGCATTTACAGGGATAGATAGAATTTCCTATCTGTGAGTTCTTTGATCTTCAGGTTTTGGTTCTTTGTGGCTTCATGCAAGAGGGTACATGAAAGAGTACTCTGGTCTCTGAAAACCAGTGCAGGAGTGCATTTCTAAATTCTGCGGAATTTCAGACAAGTATGTTCCAGGAGGGTGCACCGGCTAAAGTCATTGACTCAAGGAGAAAGCCTCAAGGCTACTAAATACCTTGGAGGTAAGACTGTGCAGAGGAAGGCACAGAGATAACAGAATCACTGAAGGTTCTATGGAAACTCTACTAGGAGGGCATTGAGTAAGTGCATAGAGTGCACAAAAGAAATCTATTATGAGTTCTGAAATAAGAGAAGTGTCACAGGAGGGGACACTCACAGGGTTACTGAACACCCTAAAGGCTCACCAAAGCGTGCTTGAGAGGAAGTTTTGTTAGATTTTTAGGGTAAGAATAAAACAACAGTCTCTTTTAAAATTTAAAGCAAAACTCCTTTAGATCTGAAGTACAGAACAACACATAGGGCAGTGACAGTGGAATAGAACTCTGATCTTAAGATAAACAATAAAGCTAGATCTCTAACAGAGAGAAGAAAAACCCTATCTTAACTGTGATATTACAAACCTCTAAATAAGACAACAGAGATCTATACAAATATACTAACAGTAAATTCAAACAATGAGAGACACAACTTAGATCTCAAATATATAACAGCAGATTTGTAACAGTAGATCTATAACAGAACTAAAAGGATTCTTAGACCAAACAGAGATGCAAAACTCTTTCAAGTGTAACAACAGATCTATATTTCAAATCTGAAGCAAATAGCATAGAAGACTTTTTCAAGTGTAATAGCTGATTATAATGAAACAAGACTTCTTTTCTCTATGACAGTGGTTCAATTAACAAACTAGGAATATAACTCAGATCTGATCTAGAA
>ML777295.1:1425620-1438809 GCA_009831015.1 Picea engelmannii | reverse complement strand
TCTCAGAGATAAGCTGCCACCATTCTAGCGAGTCTTTCACTCTGTATTTTTACAGTCTCTGTACATTTATCTGATTAATAGAAATCGTGTATTACTGTATATCTATGTTTATGGTTGCATCTCTGATACATTTCTGTTATATTGTTGAATATCTGCAATATCTCTGTGCATTTCTTTATTATATCTCCGATCTCATTTCGTGCCGAAAATAATCCAGATCAGTGGTATCAGAGCAGGCTGCTCTTGATCGTTTTTTTAGTGCATGTCCCCGACGAGGTCCGAGTATAGCAAGTTGGGTCTCGAGCTTGTCTCTCTTGAAGAAAATCACTCTCTCACACCCAAGAAACCCTCAATGGCGGAAGAAAAGAAAAACGACGGAGAAGACGATCTTGTGAATCTGTTGCTTGAGAAATCTCTCACGCGACATAGGGACGAAATGATGGAGAATTTTTCCCACAACCTTCAACGCCTACCAATAGCATAAGGCGCATATTCATCAACCAGCCACTTTGGAGGCACCTCGCCTTTCAAGGTACAAGTTAATTTTGATATTACTATATTTGAAGGACAGATAGATGCAGAAGCCCTAGAAAAATGGTTAACTCTGCTACAAGGTTATTTCTTTGCTCACAATTTTTATGACAAAGAAAAGATCACCTTTGCACTCCTCAAATCTCTCCCTCATGTCAAACATTGGTGGAAAACTTACTGGGAGAAAAGTTCCACAGAGAAGTCTAGAATATATGGTGTTGATCCCACCTGGGATTTTTTTGTGGATGCGGTAAAAGAACAGTATTACCATGTTGGAAACTATGAGGACCAATACATGAGATGGACCACACTGCGGCAAGAGAGGGGCCAAGCAGTTTCGGAGTTCACCAATACCTTCCATACCTTGCACACCAAGCTGGGTATCAAAAAATCTGAGCGACATTTGGTTCTGAAATACCGTGGGGCTCTACACAGATACATTGAAACTGAAATGGATTTTCTGGACATCTCATCACTCGGTGCTGCTTATCGATATGTTGTTAAAATTGAGCAGAAATTTAAGCACCAGAACAAATGGGAATTCGGGTCTGCAAATCCGCAACAACCAAAGTATGACAAAGACGAACCGAACAAACAGACTCCTGAATAACAGTCCAAGACACAGGAAAAGAAGGGTCACAGGAAGACAAAGAAGGACACCGGAATATGGTGCGAGTTCCACAAAATCCCTTGGCACAACACCGATGAATGTCGCTCAAAACAGTCATTGGTGACCGAGATCAAAGACAAGGAGCCAAACCTTGACTCAGAATCTAATTCTAAAAACAATGGTCGCGACCACTGCAATTCAACCAAAAGAAACGACAGATATTGAAGAAGGGGAACACCTTTTTCATTCACAGATGTGGGTGAAGGGGACCCCGCTGCATTTTATTGTTGATAGCGGAAGCCAGAAGAACCTCATCTCAGTAGAGGTCGTCAAACATTTGGGATTGTCGACAACACAACACCCACAACCATACAACATTGGGTGGCTTCGCCAAGGACGAGATCTTCGTGTCAGCCAACAGTGTCGATTATCATACGGCATCCAACCCTTCAATGATGAGGTATTATGTGATGTTTCCCCACTCGATGTCTGTGATGTGCTCTTGGGCCAACCATATAGGTGGAGGCACCATGTTGTTTATGAGTCTCGACCCCGTAGTGTCATTGTTACTTTGGGGGGTCATCTCTACAGAATACCAGAGGTAGTTCCGACTACTGCTCAACCTAAAAAGTGTCGCAAGGTAGTATCTCATACTGCAAAATTCAGCTTCTTCACAATCTGTTCAAAAGGAGAACAAAAGGACACTACAACCACGATAGCCTTGCCCCAAGCACCTTCTATCCAACAAAAGCAGGTCGACAAGGTTGCAGCAAAGCGCAAAGATTCCTTCTTCACACCATCCTCTCATGTATCTCGACTTGTTGAACAACCTCAACCTCAACAGGTTCTTGATAGACTTCCACAAACTGAGCAGCGCGACGTCTCCAGCAAGACAAACAACTCACCAAGATGCAGATTCAACAAACGCTTTTCCTTCTCCCCGGGGAACTCAACGCAATGGAGATCATTTCTTCCTAAGGAGGGAGGATTGATCCAGGTAGATATCGGTGGCCACCCACCTTTTCCAACTGGCTCAAAACAATTTTCTGGCAATTTTGGCAATTTACTATTTTTAGCAGGTTTTAACTTTCGGGGCCATTCTAAGGGCCTAAATGAATGTTTTATGAGATCTAGGTTCTCAATGATAGCCGAAGGCATGATTTATCCCCCAAAATGAATCTCCTCGATGATACATTTCCAATGAGCTATCACACGCCTAAAACGGAGATCGTATGCAAAAGTTACGACCTCGGGAAGTTGATGTACTAACTTACCCAAACGGGGCCCACGTGACTTTTGGTGCTTCATCTCCTAGGGTTAGGTTTTTGGATGTCTAGGACTTTTGGCATTCTCGTTTATTGTAAAAGGGCCTTTAGAGCCTCATTGTAATCATCTTCTTGCGAATGCGAGTAGCCGTCACATCTCTTCTCAGAGATAAGCGGCCACCATTCTAGCGAGTCTTTCACTCTGTATTTTTACAATCTCTATACATTTCTCTTATTAATAGAAATTGTGTAGTACTGTATATCTATGTTTATGGTTGCATATCTTATACATTTCTGTTATATTATTGAATATCTGCAATATCTCTGTGCATTTCTTTATTATATCTCCGCTCTCATTTCGTGCCGAAAATAATCCGGATCAGTGGTATCAGAGCAGGCTGCTCTTGATCGTTTTTTCAGTGCATGTCCCCGATGAGGCTTGAGTATAGAAATTTGGGTCTCAAGCTTGTCTCTCTTGAAGAAAATTTCTCTCACACCCCTAAGAAACCCTCAATGGCGGAAGAAAAGAAAAATGACGGAGCAGACGATCATATCAATCTGTTGCTTGAGCAAGATCTCATGCGACAGAGGGACGAATTGATGGAGAATTTTTCCCACATCCCTCAACGTCTGTCAATAGCATCAGGCGCATCTTCATCAAGCGTCCAATTTGGAGGCACCTCGCCTTTCAAGGTACAAGTTAATTTTGGTATTCCTGTATTTGAAGGACAGATTGATGCAGAAGCCCTAGAAAAATGGTTAACTCTTCTAGAAGCTTATTTCTATGTTCACAATTTTTCTGACAAAGAAAAGATCACCTTTGCACTCCTCAAAGCTCTCCCTCATTTCGTGCCGAAAATATTTCTGTGCATTTCTTTATTATATCTCCGCTCTCATTTCGTGCCGAAAATAATCTGGATCAGTTGTATCAGAGCAGGCTGCTCTTGATCGTTTTTTCATTGCATGTCCCCGACGAGGTCCGAGTATAGAAAGTTGGGCCTCGAGCTTGTCTCTCTTGAAGACAATCGCTCTCACACACCCAAGAAACCCTCAATGGCGGAAGAAAAGAAAAATGACGAAGCAGACGATCCTATCAATTTGTTGCTTGAGCAAGCTCTCACGCGACAGAGGGACGAAATGATGGAGAATTTTGCCCACATCCTTCAACGCCTACCGATAGCATCAGGCGCATCTTCATCAAGCGGCCACTTTGGAGGCACCTTGCCTTTCAAGGTACAAGTTAATTTTGATATTCCTGTATTTGAAGGACAGATAAATGCAGAAGCCCTAGAAAAATGGTTAACTCTGCTAGAAGGTTATTTCTCTGTTCACAATTTTTATGACAAAGAAAATATCACCTTTGCACTCCTCAAAGCTCTCCCTCATGTCAAACATTGGTGGAAAACTTACTGGGAGCAAAGTTCCACAGAGGATTCTGGAATATATGGGGCTGATCCCACCTGGGATTTTTTGGTGGATGCGGTAAAAGAACAGTATTACCATGTTGGAAACTATGAAGACCAATACATGAGATGGATCACACTGCGGCAAGAGAGGGGCCAAGCAGTTTCAGATTTCAACAACAACTTCCATACCTTGCGCACCAAGCTGGGTATCAAATACTCCGAGCGACATTTGGTTCTGAAATATCGTGGGGCTCTACACAGATACATCAAAAATGAAATGGATTTTCTGGACATCTCATCACTCGGTGTTGTTTATCGATATGTTGTTAAAATTGAGCAGAAATTTAAGCACCAGAACAAACGGGAATTCGGGTCTGCAAATCCGCAACAACCAAAGTATGACAACGACGGCCCAAACAAACAGTCTCCCGAAAACCAGTCCAAGACAGAGGAAAATAAGGGTCACAGGAAGACAAAGAAGGACACCGGAAAATGGTTTGAGTTCCACAAAATCCCTTGGCACAACACCGATGAATGTCTCTCAAAACAGTCATTGGTGGCCGAGATCAAAGACAAGGAGCCAAACCTTGATTCAGAATTAGATTCTGAAAACAATGGTAAAAGATAGATCATCGACGCAGACCCCACTGCTATTGTCGCGACCGCAACAATTCAACCAGAAGAACCTACAGATCCTGAAGAAGGGGAGTGCCTTTTTCATTCACAGATGTGGGTGAAGGGGACCCCGCTGCATTTTATTGTTGATAGCGGAATCCAGAAGAACCTCATCTCAGCAGAGGTCGTCAAATAGTTGGGATTGTCGACAACACCACACCCACAGCCATACAACATTGGGTGGCTTCGCCAAGGACGAGATCTTTGTGTCAAGCAACAGTGTCGATTATCATACGGCATCCAAACCTTCAAGGATGAGGTATTATGTGATGTTGCCCCACTCGATGTCTGTGATGTGCTCTTGGGCCAACCATATATGTGGAGACGCCATGTTGTTTATGAGTCTCGACATCGTAGTGTCATTGTTACTTTTGGGGGTCATCTCTACAGAATACCAGAGGCAGTTTCGACTATTGTTCAACCTAAAAAGTGTCGCAAGGTAGTATCTCGTACTGCAAAATTCAGCTTCTTCACAATCTGTTCAAAAGGAGAACAAAAGGACACTACAACCACTATAGCCTTTCCCCAAGCACCTTCTATCCAAAAAAAGCAGGTCGACAAGGTTGCAGAAAAGCGCAAAGATTCCTTCTGCACATAGTCCTCTCATGTATCTCGACTTGTTGAACAACCTCAACCTCAACAGGTTCTTGATAGACTTCCACAAACTCAGCAACGCGACGTCTCCAGCAAGACAAGCAACTCACCAAGATGTAGATTCAACAAACGTTTTTCCTTCTCCTATGGGAACTCAACGCAATGGATACCATTGCTTCCTAAGGAGGGAGGATTGATGCAGGTGGATATCGGTGGCCACCCACCTTTTCCAGCTGGCTCAAAACAACTTTCTGACAATTTTGGCAATTTACTATTTTTAGCAGGTTTTAACTTTCGGGGCCATTCTGAGGGCCTAAATGAAGGTTTTTCGAGATTGAGGTTCTCAATGATATTCGATGGAATTATTGAGCCACCCAAATGAATCGCATCAACGATACCTTTTCAACGAGCTATCACACGCCTAAAATGGAGATCGTATGCAAAAGTTACGACCCCGGGAAGTTGATGTACTAACTTACCTAAACGGGACCCGCATGACTTTTGGTGCTTCATCTCCTAGGGTTAGGTTTTTGGATGTCTAGGAATTTTGGCATTCCTGTTTATTGTAAAAGGGCCTTCAGAGCCTCATTGTAATCATCTTCTTGCGAATGCGAGTAGCCGTCACATCTCTTCTCAGAGATAAGTTGCCAGCATTCTAGCGAGTCTTTCACTCTGTATTTTTACAGTCTCTGTACATTTCTCTGATTAATAGAAATCATGTATTACTGTATATCTATGTTTATGGTTGCATCTCTGATACATTTCTATTATATTATTGAATTTCTGCAATATCTTTGTGCATTTCTTTATTATATCTTCGCTCTCATTTCGTGCCAAAAATAATTTAGATCGGTGGTATCAGAGCAGGCTGCTCTTGATCGTTTTTTCAGTGCATGTCCCTGACGAGGTCCTAGTATAGCAAGTTGGGTCTCGAGCTTGTCTCTCTTGAAGAAAATCTCTCTCGCACACCCAAGAAACCCTCAATGGCAGAAGAAAAGAAAAACGACGGAGCAGACGATAGTATCAATCTGTTGCTTGAGCAAGCTCTCACCCGACAGAGGGACGAAATGATGGATAATTTTGCCCACATCCTTCTACGCCTGTTGATAGCATCAGGTGCATATTCATCAAGCGACCACTTTGGAGGCACCTTACCTTTCAAGGTATAAGTTAATTTTGATATTCCTGTATTTGAAGGACAGATAGATGCAGACGCCCTAGAAAAATGGTTAACTCTGCTAGAAGGTTATTTCTCTGTTCACAATTTTTCTGACAAAGAAAAGATCACCTTTGCACTCCTCAAATCTCTCCATCATGTCAAACATTGGTGGAAAACTTACTGGGAGAAAATTTCCACAGAGGAGTCTGGAACATATGGGGACAATCCCACCTGGGATGTTTTCGTGGATGCGGTAAAAGAACAGTATTACCATGTTGGCAACTATGAGGAACAACACATGAGATGGACCACACTACGGCAAAAGAGGGGCCAAGCAGTTTCGAAGTTCACCAATAACTTCCATACCTTGCGCACCAAGCTGGGTATCAAAGACTCTGAGTGACATTTGGTTCTGAAATACCGTGGGGCTCTACATAGATACATCCAAACTGAAATGGATTTTCTGGACATCTCATCACTCAGTGTTTCTTATCAATATGTTGTTAAAATTGAGCAGAAATTTAAGCACCAGAACAAACGGGAATTCGTGTCTGCAAATCCGCAACAACCAAAGTATGACAAAGACGGCTCGGACAAACAGTCTCCCGAAAACCAGTCCAAGACACAGGAAAAGAAGGGTCACAGGAAGACAAAGAAGGACACCCTTGGCACAACACCGATGAATGTCACTCAAAACAATCATTGGTGTTCGAGATCAAAGACAAGGAGCCAAACCTTGATTCAGAATCTAATTCTAAAAACAATGGTAAAAGACAGATCATCGACACAGACCCCACTGCTATTGTCGCGACTGCAGCAATTCAACCAGAAGAACCAACATATCCTGAAGAAGGGGAGTGTGTTTTTCATTCACAGATGTGGGTGAACGTGACCCCACTGCATTTTATTGTTGATAGCGGAAGCCAGAAGAACCTCATCTCAGCAGAGGTCGTCAAACAGTTGGGATTTTCGACAACACCACACCCAAAACCATACAACATTGGGTGGCTTCACGAAGGATGAGATCTCCGTGTCAGCAAACAGTATCGATTATCATACGGCATCCAACCCTTCAAGGATGAGGTATTATGTGATATTTCCCCACTCGATGTCTGTGATGTACTCTTGGGCCAACCATATATGTGGAGATGCCATGTTGTTTATGAGTCTCGACCCCATAGTGTCATTGTTACTTTGGGGGGTCATCTCTACAGAATACCAGAGGTAGTTTCGACTATTGTTCAACCTAAAAAATGTCGCAAGGTAGTATCTCATACTGCAAAATTCAGCTTCTTCACAATCTATTCAAAAGAAGAACAAAACGACACTGCAACCACTATAGCCTTGCCCCAAGCACCTTCTATCCAACAAAAGAAGTTCGACAAGGTTGCAGCAAATCACAAATATTCCTTCTGCACACCGTCCTCTCATGTATATCGACTTGTTGAACAACCTCAACCTCAACAGGTTCTTGATATACTTCCACAAACTGAGCAGTGCGACGTCTCCAGCAAGACAAGCAACTCACCAAGATGCAGATTCAACAAACGCTTTTCCTTCTCCCCAGGGAACTCAACGCAATGGATACCATTGCTTCCTAAGGAGGGAGGATTGTTCCAAGTGGATATCGGTGGCCACCCACCTTTTCCAACTGGCTCAAAACAACTTTCTAGCAATTTTGGCAATTTACTATTTTTAGCAGGTTTTAACTTCCGGGGCCATTCTGAGGGCCTAAATGAAGGTTTTTCGAGATCGATCTTCTCAATGATATCTGAGAGCATGATTGAGCCCCCAAAATGAATCTACTCGAAGATACGTTTCCAACGAGCTATCACACGACTAAAACGGAGATCATATGCAAATGTTACGACCCCGGGAAGTTGATGTACTAACTTACCCAAACGGGGCCCACATGACTTTTGGTGCTTCATCTCCTAGGGTTAGGTTTTTGGATGTCTAGGACTTTTGGCATTCCCTTTTATTGTAAAAGGGATTTCAGAGCCTCATTGTAATCATCTTCTTGCGAATGCGAGTAGCCGTAATATCTCTTCTCATAGATAAGCTGCCACCATTCTAGCGAGTCTTTCACTCTGTATTTTTACAGTCTCTGTACATTTCTCTGATTAATATAAATCATGTATTACTGTATATCTATGTTTATGGTTGCATCTCTGATACATTTCTATTATATTATTGAATATCTGCAATATCTCTGTGCATTTCTTTATTATATCTCCGCTCTCATTTCATGCCGAAAATAATCCGGATCAGTGGTATCAGAGCAGGCTGCTCTTGATCGTTTTTTCAGTGCATGTCCCCGACAAGGTCCGAGTATAGCAAGTTGGGTCTCGAGCTTGTCTCTCTTGAAGACAATCGCTCTCGCACACCCAAGAAACCCTCAATGGCGGAAGAAAAGAAAAACGACGGAGCAGACGATCCTATCAATTTGTTGCTTCAAAAAGCTCTCACGCGACAAAGGGACGAAATGATGGAGAATTTTTCCCACATCCTTCAACACATGCCGATAGCATCAGGCGCATCTTCATCAAGCGGTCACTTTGGAGGCACCTCGCCTTTC
This sequence comes from Picea engelmannii, assembly GCA_009831015.1. NCBI lineage: Eukaryota > Viridiplantae > Streptophyta > Pinopsida > Pinales > Pinaceae > Picea > Picea engelmannii. Next base: position 1,429,991 of record ML777295.1, on the reverse strand, counting down.
AATCTACAAGTTAATTTTTATATTCCTGTATTTGAAGGACAGATAGATGCAGAAGCCCTAGAAAAATGGTTAACTCTGCTAGAAGGTTATTTCTCTATTCACAATTTTTCTGACAAAGAAAAGATCACCTTTGCACTCCTCAAAGCTCTCCCTCATGTCAAACATTGGTGGAAAACTTACTGGGAGCTAAGTTCCACAAAGGATTCTGGAATATATGGGGTCGATCCCACATGGGATTTTTTCGTGGATGCGGTAAAAGAACAGTATTACCATGTTGGAGACTATGAGGACCAATACATGAGATGGACCATACTGCGGCAAGAGAGGGGCCAAGCAGTTTCGGATTTCACCAATACCTTCCATACCTTGCGCACCAAGCTGGGTATCAAAGACTCCGAGCGACATTTGGTTCTAAAATACCGTGGGCCTCTACACAGATACATCCAAACTGAAATGGATTTTCTGGACATCTCATCACTCGGTGTTGCTTATCGATATGTTGTTAAAATTGAGAAGAAATTTAAGCACCAGAACAAACGCGAATTCGGGTCTACAAATCCGCAACAAACAAAGTATGACAAATATGGCCCGAACAAACAGTCTTCCGAAAACCATTCCAAGACACAGGAAAAGAAGGGTCACGGGAAGAAAAGAAGGACACCGAAAAATGGTGCGAGTTCCACAAAATCCCTTTCCACAACACCGATGAATGTCGCTCAAAACAGTCATTGGTTGCCGAGATCAAAGGTAAGGAGCCAAACCTTGATTCAGAATCTAATTCTGAAAACAATGGTAAAAGAGAGATCATCGACGCAGACCCCACTGCTATTTTTGTGACCGTAGAAATTCAATCAGAAGAACCAACAAATCCTGAAGAAGGGGAGCGCCTTTTTCATTCACAGATGTGGGTGAAGGGGACCCCGTTGCATTTTATTGTTGATAGCGGAAGCCAGAAGAACCTCATCTCAGCATAGGTCGTCAAACATTTGGGATTGTCGACAACACCACACCCACAGCCATACAACATTGGGTGGCTTAGCCAAGGACGAGATCTCCGTGTGAGCCAACAGTGTCGATTATCATACGGCATCCAACCCTTCAAGGATGAGGTATTATGTGATGTTTCCCCACTCGATGTCTGTGATGTGCTCTTGGGCCAACCATATATGTGGAGACACCATGATGTTTATGAGTCTTGACCCCGTATTGTCATTATTACTTTGGGGGGTCATCTCTACAGAATACCAGAGGTAGTTTCGACTATTGTTCAACCTAAAAAGTGTCGCAAGGTAGTATCTCATACTGCAAAATTTAGATTCTTCACAATCTGTTCAAAAGGAGAACAAAAGGAAACTCCAACCACTATAGCCTTGCCCCAAGCACCTTCTATCCAACAAAAGCAGGTCGACAAGGTTGCAGCAAAGCACAAAGATTCCTTCTGCACACCGTCCTCTCATGTATCTCGACTTGTTGAACAACCTCAACCTCAACAGGTTCTTGATAGACTTCCACAAACTGAGCAGTGCGACGTCTCCAGCAAGACAAGGAACTCAGCAAGATGCAGATTCAACAAACGCTTTTCATTCTCCACTGGGAACTCAACGCAATGGAGACCATTGCTTCCTAAGGAAGGAGGATTGATCCAGGTGGATATCGGTGTCCACCCACCTTTTCCAAAAGGCTCAAAACAACTTTCTGGCAATTTTGGCAATTTACTATTTTTAGCAGGTTTTAACTTCCGGGGCCATTCTGAGGGCCTAAATGAAGGTTTTTTGAGATCGATGTTCTCAATGATAGTCGAAGGCATGATTGAGCCCCCAAACATAATCTCCTCAATGATACCTTTCCAACGAGCTTTCACACGCCTAAAACGGAGATCTTATGCAAAAGTTACGACCCCGGGAAGTTGATGTACTAACTTACCCAAACGGGGCCCACATGAATTTTGGTGCTTCATCTCCTAGGGTTAGGTTTTTGGATGTATAAGACTTTTGGCATTCCTGTTTATTGTAAAAGGGCCTTCAGAGCCTCATTGTAATCATCTTCTTGCGAATGCGAGTAGCCATCACATCTCTTCTCAGAGATAAGCTTCCACCATTCTAGCGAGTCTTTCACTCTGTATTTTTACAGTCTTTGTACATTTCTCTGATTAATAGAAATCGTGTGTTACTGTATATCTATGTTTATGGTTGCATCTCTGATACATTTCTGTTATATTATTGAATATCTGCAATATCTCTGAGCATTTATTTATTATATCTCCGCTCTCATTTCGTGCCAAAAATAATCTGGATCAGTGGTATCAAAGCAGGCTGCTCTTGATCGTTTTTTCAGTGCATGTCCCCGACGAGGTCCGAGTATAGAAATTTGTGTCTCGAGCTTGTCTCTCTTGAAGACAATCGCTCTCGCACACCCAAGAAACCCTCAATGGCGGAAGAAAAGAAAAACGACAGAGCAGATGATCCTATCAATATGTTGCTTGAGCAAGCTCTCACGCGACAGAGGGATGAAATGATGGAGAATTTTGCCCACATCCTTCAATGCCTGCCAATAGCATCAGGTGCATCTTCATTAAGCGTCCACTTTGGAGGCACCTCGCCTTTCAAGGTAAAATTTAGTTATGATATTCTTGTATTTGAAGGACAGATAGATGCAGAAGCTCTAAAAAAATGGTTAACTCTTCTAGAAGGTTATTTCTCTGTTCACAATTTTTCTGACAAAGAAAAGATCACCTTTGCACTCCTCAAAGCTCTCCCTCATGTCAAACATTGGTGGAAAACTTACTGGGAGAAAAGTTCCACAAAGGAGTCTGGAATATATGGGGTCGATCCCACCTGGGATTTTTTCGTGTATACGGTAAAAGAACAGTATTACCATGTTGGCAACTATGAGGACCAATACATGAGATGGGCCACACTGTCGCAAGAGAGGGGCCAAGCAGTTTTGAAGTTCACCAATACCTTCCATACCTTGCGCACCAAGATGGGTACCAAAGACTCCGAGTGACATTTGGTTCTGAAATACCGTGGGGCTCTACACAGATACATCCAAACTGAAATGGATTTTCTGGACATCTCATCACTCGGTGCTGCTTATCAATATGCTATTAAAATTGAGCAGAAATTTAAATACCAGAACAAATGGGAATTTGGGTCTGCAAATACACAACAACCAAAGTATGACAAAGACGGCCCGAACAAACAGTCTCCCGAAAACCAGTCCAAGACACAGGAAAAGAAGGGTCACGGGAAGACAAAGAAGGACACCGAAAAATGGTGCGAGTTCCACAAAAGCCCTTGGCACAACACCGATGAATGTCGCTCAAAAGAGTCATTGGTGACCGAGATCAAAGACAAGGAGCCAAACCTTGATTCTGAATATGATTCTGAAAAAAATGGTAAAAGACAGATCATCGACGCAGACCCCACTGCTATTGTCGCGAACGCAACAATTCAACCAGAAGAACCAACAGATCCTGAAGAAGGGGAGCGCCTTTTTCATTCACAGAAGTGGGTGAAGGGGACCCCGCTGCATTTTATTGTTCATAGCAGAAGCTAGAAGAACCTCATCTCAGCAGAGGTCGTCAAAATGTTGGGATTGTCGACAACACCACACCCACAGCCATACAACATTGGGTGGCTTCGCCAAGGACGAGATCTCTGTGTCAGCCAACAGTGTCGATTATCATACGGCATCCAACCCTTCAAGGATGAGGTATTATGTGATGTTGCCCCAATCGATGTCTGTGATGTGCTCTTGGACCAACCATATATGTGGAGACGCCATGTTGTTTATGAGTCTCGACCCCGTAGTGTCATTGTTACTTTGGGGGGTCATCTCTACAGAATACCAGAGGTAGTTATGACTACTGTTCAACCTAAAAAGTGTCGCAAGGTAGTATCTCATACTGCAAAATTAAGCTTCTTCACAATCTGTTCAAAAGGAGAACAAAAGGACACTGCAACTACTATAGCCTTGCCCCAAGCACCTTCTATCCAACAAAAGCAGGTCGACAAGGTTGCAGCAAAGTGAAAAGATTCCTTCTGCACACCGTCCTCTCATGTATCTCGACTTGTTGAACAACCTCAACCTCAACAGGTTCTTGATAGACTTCCACAAACTGAGCAATGCGACATCTCCAGCAAGACAAGCAACTCACCAAGATGCAGATTCAACAAACGTTTTTCCTTCTCCTATGGGAACTCAACGCAATGGAGACCATTGCTTCCTAAGGAGGGATGATTGATCCAGGTGGATATCGGTGGCCACCCACCTTTTCCAACTGCTCAAAACAACTTTCTGGCAATTTTGGCAATTTACTATTTTTAGCAGGTTTTAACTTCCGGGGCCATTCTGAGGGCCTAAATGAAT
>ML777295.1:1414484-1425570 GCA_009831015.1 Picea engelmannii | reverse complement strand
TCACATCTCTTCTCGGAGATAAGTTGCCACCATTCTAGCGAGTCTTTCACTCTGTATTTTTACAGTCTCTGTACATTTCTCTGATTAATAAAAATCGTGTATTACTATACATCTATGTTTATGGTTACATATTTGATACATTTATGTTATATTATTGAATATCTGCAATATCTCTGTGCGTTTCTTTATTATATCTCCGCTCTCATTTCGTGCCGAAAATAATCTGGATCAGTGGTATCAGACCAGGCTGCTCTTGATCATTTTTTCAGTGCATGTCCCCGACGAGGTTTGAGTATAGAAAGTTGGGTATCGATATTGTCTCTCTTGAAGACAATCTCTCTCGCACACCCAAGAAACCCTCAATGGTAGAAGAAAAGAAAAACGACGGAGAAGATGATTCTATCAATATGTTGCTTGAGCAAGCTCTCACGCGCCAGAGGGACGAAATGATGGAGAATTTTGCCCACATCCTCCAATTCCTGTCGATAGCATCAGACGCATCTTCATCAAGAGGACACTTTGGAGGCACCTCTCCTTTCAAGGTACAAGTTAATTTTGATATTCCTATATTTTAAGGACAGATAGATGCAGAAGCCCTAGAAAAATGGTTAACTCTGCTAGAAGGTTATTTCTCTTTTCACAATTTTTCTGACAAAGAAAATATCACCTTTGCACTCCTCAAAGCTCTCCATCATGTCAAACATTGGTGGACAACTTTCTGGGAGCAAAGTTCCACAGAGGAGTCTGGAATATATGGGGTCGATCCCACCTCGGATTTTCTCGTGGATGAGGTAAAAGAACAGTATTACCATGTTGGCAACTATGAGGACCTATACATGAGATGGACCACACTGCGGCAAGAGAGGGGCCAAGCAGTTTCGGAGTTCACCAATACCTTCCATACCTTGCCCACCAACCTGGGTATCAAAGACTCCGAGGGACATTTGGTTCTGAAATACCGTGGGGCTCTACACAGATACATCCAAACTGAAATGGATTTTATGGACATCTCATCACTCGGTGCTGCTAATCGATATGCTGTTAAAATTGAGCAGAAATTTAAGCACCAGAACAAATGGGAATTCAGGTTTGCAAATCCGCAACAACCAAAGTATGACAAAGATGGCCCAAAAAAAATGTCTCCCGAAAACCAGTCCAAGACACAGGAAAAGAAGGGTCACGGAAAGAAAAAGAAGGACACCGGAAAATGGCGCGAGTTCCACGAAAGCCCTTGGAACAACACCGATCAATGTCGCTCAAAACAGTCATTGGTGGCCGAGATCAAAGACAAGGAGCCAAACCTTGGTTCAGAATCTGATTCTGAAAACAATGGTGAAAGACAGATCATCGACGCAGACCCCACTGTTATTGTCGCGACCGCACCAATTCAACCAGAAGAACCAACAGATCCTGAAGAAGGGGACCGCCTTTTTCATTCACATATGTGGGTGAAGGGGACCCCGCTGCATTTTATTGTCGATAGCGGAAGCCAGAAGAACGTCATCTCAGCAGAGGTCATCAAACAGTTGGGATTCTCGACAACACCACACCCACAGCCATACAACATTGGGTGGCTTTGCCAAGGACAAGATCTCCATGTCAGCCAACAGTGTCGATTATCATACGACATCCAACCCTTCAAGGATGAGGTATTATGTGATGTTTCCCCACTCGATCTTTGTGATGTGCTCTTGGGCCAACCATATATGTGGAGATTCCATGTTGTTTATGAGTCTCGACCCCGTAGTGTCATTGTTACTTTGGGGGGTCATCTCTACAGAATACCAGAGGTAGTTCTGACTACTGTTCAACCTAAAAAGTGTCGCAAGGTAGTATCTCATACTGCAAAATTCAGCTTCTTCACAATCTATTCAAAAGGAGAACAAAAGGACACTGCAACCACTATACCCTTTCCCCAAGCACCTTCTATCCAACAAAAGCAGGTCGACGAGGTGGCAGAAAAGTGTAAAGATTCATTCTCAACACCATCCTCTCATGTATCTCGACTTGTTGAACAACTTCAACCTCAACAGGTTCTTGATAGACTTCCACAAACTGAGCAGCGCGACGTCTCCAGCAAGACATGCAACTCACCAAGATGCAGATTCAACAAACGTTTTTCCTTCTCCTCTAGGAACTCAATGCAATGGATACCATTGCTTCATAAGGAGGGAGGATTGATCCAGGCGGATATTGGTGGCCACCCACCTTTTCCAACTGGCTCAAAACAACTTTCTGACAATTTTGGCAATTTACTATTTTTAGCAGGTTTTAACTTACGGGGCCATTCTTAGGGCCTAAATGAAGGTTTTTCGAGATTGAGGTTCTCAATGATAGCCAAAGGCATGATTGAGCCCCCAAAATGAATCTCCTCGATGATACCTTTCCAACGAGCTATCACACGCCTAAAACGAAGATCGTATGCGAAAGTTACGACCCCGGGAAGTTGATGTACTAACTTACACAAACAGGGCCCACATGACTTTTGGTGCTTCATCTCCTAGGGTTAGGTTTTTGGATGTCTAGGACTTTTGGCATTCTCGTTTATTGTAAAAGGGCCTTCAGAGCCTCATTGTAGTCATCTTCTTGCGAATGCGAGTAGCCGTCACATCTCTTCTCAGAGATAAGTTGCCACCATTCTAACGAGTCTTTCACTCTGTATTTTTACAGTCTCTGTACATTTATCTGATTAATAGAAATCATGTATTAATATATATCTATGTTTATGGTTGCATCTCTAATACATTTATGTTATATTATTGAATATCTGCAATATCTCTGTGCATTTCTTTATTATATCTCTGCTCTCATTTCGTGCCGAAAATAATCTGGATCAGTGGTATCAGAGCAGACTGCTCTTGATTGTTTTTTCAGTGCATATCCCCGACGAGGTCCGAGTATAGCAAGTTGGGTCTCGAGCTTGTCTCTGTTGAAGACAATCGCTCTTGCACACCCAAGAAACCCTCAATGGCGGAAGAAAAGAAAAAGGATGGAGCAGACAATCTTATCAATCTGTTGCTTGAGCAAGCTCTCACGCGACAGAGGGACGAATGATGGAGAATTTTTCCCACATCCTTCAATGTCTGTCGATAGCTTCAGGTGCATCTTCATCAAGCGGCCACTTTGGAGGCACCTCGCCTTTCAAGGTACAAGTTAATTTTGATCTTCCCGTATTTGAAGGACAGATAGATGCAGAAGCCCTAGAAAAATGGTTAACTCTGCTAGAAGGTTATTTCTCTTTTCACAATTTTTCTCACAAAGAAAATATCACCTTTGCACTCCTCAAAGCTCTCCCTCATGTCAAACATTGGTGGAAAACTTACTGGGAGAAAAGTTCCACAGAGGAGTCTGGAATATATGGGGCCGATCCCACCTGGTATTTTTTCGTGGATGCGGTAAAAGAACAGTATTACCATGTTGGAAACTATGAGGACCAATACATGAGATGGACCACACTGCGGCAAGATAGGGGCCAAGTAGTTTCGGAGTTCACCAATACCTTCCATACCTTGTGCACCAAGCTGGGTATCAAAGACTCCGAACGATATTTGGTTCTAAAATACCGTGGGGCTCTACACAGATACATCCAAACTGAAATGGATTTTCTGGACATCTCATCACTCGGTGCTGCTTATCGATATTATGTTAAAATTGAGCAGAAATTTAAGCACCAGAACAAACGGGAATTCGGGTCTGCAAATCCGCAACAACCAAAGTATGACAAAGACGGCCCGAACAAACAGTCTCCCGAAAACCAATCCAAGACACAGGAAAAGAAGGGTCACGGGATGACAAAGAAGGACACCGAAAAATGGTGTGATTTCCACAAAAGCCCTTGGCACAACATCGATGAATGTCGCTCAAAACAGTCATTGGTGGCCGAGATCAAAGACACGGAGCCAAACCTTGATTCAGAATCTAATTCTGAAAACAATGGTAAAAGGTAGATCATCGACGCAGACCCCACTGCTATTGTCACGATTGCACCAATTCAACCAGAAGAACCAATAGATCCTGAAGAAGGGGAGCGCCTTTTTCATTCACAGATGTGGGTGAAGGGGAATCCAGAAGAACCTCATCTCAGGAGAGGTCGTCAAACAGTTAGGATTGTCGAAAACACCACACCCACAACCATACAACATTTGGTGGCTTCGCCAAGGACGAGATCTCTATGTCAACCAACAGTGTCGATTATCATACGGCATCCAACCCTTCAAGGATGAGGTATTATGTGATGTTTCCCCACTCGATGTCTGTGATGTGCTCTTGGGCCAACCATATATGTGGAGACACCATGTTGTTTATGAGTCTCGACCCCGTAGTGTCATTGTTACTTTGGGGGGTCATCTCTACAGAATAGCTCAGGTAGTTTCGACTACTGTTCAACCTAAAAAGTTTCGCAAGGTGGTATCTCATACTGCAAAATTCAGCTTCTTCACAATCTCTTCAAAAGGAGAAGAAAACGACACTGCAACCATGATAGTCTTGCCCCAAGCACCTTCTATCCAACAAAAGCATGTCGACAAGGTTGAAGCAAAGCACAAAGATTCCTTCTGCACACTGTCCTCTCATGTATCTTGACTTGTTGAACAACCTCAACCTCAACAGGTTCTTGATAGACTTCCACAAACTGAGCAGCGCGACGTCTCCATCAAGACAAGCAACTCACCAAGATGCAGATTCAACAAATGTTTTTTCTTCTCCCCTGGGAACTCAATGAAATGGAGACCATTTCTTCCTAAGGAGGGAGGATTGATCCAAGTGGATATCGGTGGCCACCCACCTTTTCCAACTGGCTCAAAACAACTTTCTGGCAATTTTGGCAATTTAGTATTTTTAGCAGGTTTTAACTTCAGGGGCCATTCTAAGGGCCTAAATGAAGGTTTTTCGAGATCGGGGTTCTCAAAGATAGCCAAATGCATAATTGAGCCCCCAAAATGAATATCCTCGATGATACATTTCCAATGAGCTATCACACACCTAAAATGGAGATCGTATGCAAAAGTTAAAACCCCAGGAAGTTGATGTACTAACTTACCCAAACGGGGCCCACATGACTTTTGGTGCTTCATCTCCTAGGGTTAAGTTTTTGGATGTCTAAGACTTTTGGCATTCTCGTTTATTGTAAAAGGGCCTTTAGAGCCTCATTGTAATCATCTTCTTGGGAATGCAAGTAGCTGTCACATCTCTTCTCAGAGATAAGCTGCTACCATTCTAGCGAGTCTTTCACTCTGTATTTTTACAGTCTTTGTACATTTCTCTGATTAATAGAAATTGTGTATTACTCTATATCTATTTTTATGGTTTCATATCTGATACATTTCTGTTATATTATTGAATATCTGCAATATCTCTGTGAATTTCTTTATTATATCTCCGCTCTCATTTCATGCCGAAAATAATCTGGATCAGTGGTATCAGAGCAGGCTGCTCTTGATCGTTTTTTCAGTGCATGTCCCCGACAAGGTCCGAGTATAGCAAGTTGGGTCTCGAGCTTGTCTCTCTTGAAGACAATCGCTCTCTCACACCCAAGAAACCCTCAATGGTGGAAGAAAAGAAAAACGACGGAGCAGACGATCCTATCAATCTGTTGCTTGAGCAAGCTCTCACGCGACAGAGTGACGAAATGATGGAGAATTTTTCCCACATCCTTCAACGCCCATCGATAGCATCAGGCTCATCTTCATCAAGCGGCCACTTTGGAGGCACCTCGCCTTTCAAGCTACAAGTTGATTTTGATATTCTTGTATTTGAAGGACAGATAGATGCAGAAGCCCTAGAAAAATGGTTAACTCTGCTAGAAGGTTATTTCTCTGTTCACAATTTTTCTTACAAAGAAAAGATCACCTTTGCACTCCTCAAATCTCTCCCTCATGACAAACATTGGTGGGATACTTACTGGGAGCAAAGTTCCATAGAGGAGTCTGGAATATATGGGGTCGATCCCACCTGGGATTTTTTCGTGGATGCGGTAAACGAACAATATTACCATGTTGGCAACTATGAGGACCAACACATGAGATGGACCACACTGCGACAAGAGACGGGCCAAGCAGTTTCAGAGTTCACCAATACCTTCCATACCTTGCGCACCAAGCTGGGTATCAAAGACTCCGAGCGACATTTGGTTCTGAAATACCGTGGGGCTCTACACAGATACATCCAAACTGAAATGGATTTTCTGGACATCTCATCACTCGGTGCTGCTTATCGATATGTTGTTAAAATTGAGCAGAAATTTAAGCACCAGAACAAACGGGAATTTGGGTCTGCAAATCCGCAACAACCAAAGTATAATAAAGACGGCCCGAACAAACAGTCTCCCGAAAACCAGTGCAAGACACAGGAAAAGAAGGGTCACGGGAAGACAGAGAAGGACACCGGAAAATGGTGCGAGTTCCACAAAATCCCTTGGCACAACACCGATGAATGTCGCTCAAAACAGTCATTGGTGGCCGAGATCAAAGACAAGGAACCAAACCTTGATTCAGAATCTGATTCTGAAAACAATGGTAAAAGACAGATCATCGACGCAGACCCCACTGCTATTGTCGCGACCGCACCAATTCAACCAGAAGAACAAACAGATCCTGAAGAAGGGGAGCTCTTTTTTCATTCACAGATGTGGGTGAAGGGGACCCCGCTGCATTTTATTGTTGATAGCGGAAGCCAGAAGAACCTCATCTCAGTAGAGGTCGTCAAACAGTTGGGATTGTCGACAACACCACACCCACAGCCATACAACATTGGGTGGCTTCGCCAAGGACGAGATCTCTGTGTCAGCCAATAGTGTCAATTATCATACGGAATCCAACCCTTCAAGGATGAGGTATTATGTGATGTTGCCCCACTCAATGTCTGTGATGTGTTCTTGGGCCAACCATATAGGTGGAGACTCCATGTTGTTTATGAGTCTCGACCCCGTAGTGTCATTGTTACTTTGGGGGGTCATCTCTACAGAATACCAGAGGTAGTTCCGACTACTGTTCAACTTAAAAAGTGTCGCAAGTTAGTATCTCATACTGAAAAATTCAGCTTCTTCACAATCTGTTCAAAAGGAGAACAAAAGAACACTGCAACCACTATAGCCTTGCCCCAAGCACCTTCTATCCAACAAAAGCAGATCGACAAGGTTGCAACAACGCGTAAAGATTCCTTGTGCACACCATCCTCTCATGTATCTCAACTCGTTGAACAGCCTCAACCTCAACAGGTTCTTGATAGACTTCCACAAACTGAGCAGCGCGACTTCTCCAGCAAGACAAGCAACTCACCAAGATGCAGATTCAACAAACGCTTTTCCTTCTCCCCTGGGAACTCAACGCAATGGAGAACATTGCTTCCTAAGGAGGGAGGATTGATCCAGGTGGATACCGGTGGCCACCCACCTTTTCCAACTTGCTCAAAACAACTTTCTGACAATTTTGGCAATTTACTATTTTTAGCAGGTTTTAACTTCCAGGGCCATTCTAAGGGCCTAAATGAAGGTTTTTCAAGATCGAGGTTCTCAATGATAGCTAAAGGCATGATTGAGCCCCAAAAATTAATCTACTCGATGATACCTTTCCAACGAGCTATCACACGCCTAAAACAGAGATCGTATGCAAAAGTTACGACCCCGGGAAGTTGATGTACTAACTTACCCAAACGGGGCCCACATGACTTTTGGTGCTTTATCTCCTAGGGTTAGGTTTTTGGATGTCTAGGACTTTTGGCATTCCCGTTTATTGTAAAAGGGCCTTCATATCCTCATTGTAATCATCTTCTTGCGAATGCGAGTAGCCGTCACATCTCTTCTCAGAGATAAGCTGCCACCATTCTAGCGAGTCTTTCACTCTGTATTTTTACAGTCTCTGTAAATTTCTCTAATTAATAGAAATCGTGTATTACTGTATATCTATCTTTATGGTTGCATCTCTGATACATTTCTGTTATATTATTGAATATCTGCAATATCTCTGTGCATTTCTTTATTATATCTCCGCTCTCATTTCATGTCGAAAATAATCCGGATCAGTACAATCGTCGGGTTAAGTAAGCATACTAGCAAAAAGAACACTGCAAGAAATCAATTTCATACCTGAGGCTAGCAACCTTATGGAGTAATAGGTTTACAAGGTTGCAGGATGATCGCTTGGATCTATCTATGTTATTAGGTATGCATCTGGAAGGCTCCTTCATCAAGCAAGGATAGATTACCACTATTTACTATTAATCTTGTGTGAAAGAAATAAAATACACTGACAGTGCACAATCCGCAGATATAAGGCACTCATGTGTAAACTCAATAACCATCACGACCGTGCTATCTTAAGAATTTGCAGCGTAAGAGAAAAACCTTCTCCTGAAAAGAAATAAAAGTAAAAGAAAGTACAGACCAACCCCTCACTAGCCTCCGCAAAGGAAAACTCTAGGAGACTCAAAATAGCCTGAAATCTTGTCGCGATTAGCAATCAACGATTTGACTGGGTTTGTTCTTCATTATATCCAGATGGTATCTAGTTTCTAATTTCATTTGTTTACGTTTTCCACACTACTCATTATGAAACTTTTAGGTTTAAGCCATCAATAGAATACAGGATTTTATGTGTCATGGGTGCATCTGAACCTTAATTGAAATTAAAAATACAAAAACATCCAAAAAAAAAATTATTTAACCAAACTAGTATCACTAACCCAATGAACAAAAATCATAATGCTATACAAGGAGCATAGGGATTTATTTCTTTCTTTTTATTGAGTCAACTCTTCCAAAATGAATCACATTGTGTAAATTTCAAGGAATAATCCTATACAAATTTCATATAGGAATAAATCTAAATTATTGTGAACATGCTGGAAGAAAATCAATTCCTCAACATTAAGAAAAATATATAATCACATTGTGGAAATTTCAGGGATAATCCTGTAAAAATTTCATATAGGAATAAATCTAAATTATTGTGAACATGTTGGAAGAAAAATCACAGTAAGTATAATTATATATATAGCTAACTAGAATACTATGTCATTAATCAACATTCTCCTCTGCATATTGGATATACAAAATCAAGGGTTATTTTGAATAATCAGATAACTAGACAATCAAAAACTGTGACCAAAAGTATGACGATATGTAGTGATGATCTTCGATTTTTATCTTGGGATCCTCCTTTGCTTGCTAATCAACGACTTCATCGGTAACTCCCAACCAACGCTAGAGGTACTCTTCTTCCCCCTTAGACCCTCAAGCCGCAAATGAGCCACACACATAAATTCAGATCTTTAGCTAGCTCAAGCTTGCCCTAGCAAGGAGAGGCTTCCACCTCCTAAACAAGACTTGCAGCCCAAATCACACAAGTAAACTAGTCACAAGAAAATTTGACATCATTTCAGTCATCCAGCAATAGGGTGTCTTACTCCTTCCCTCCTGATCCAAAGGATGAAATTTTGCTCAAAATTCAAAGTGCTCAGAATCGCTCCAAATCGAACTGGAGAGTAGGCCTCGTCATTACGAACCCAACGCAACTTGTTTGGGTTCAAACAGATGTTGGGAGCGAGAGATATCATGTTCTGTTCAAAATGACAAACAAGCAAAAAAAAGGGATGTTGATTGTACAGTCCGTACAGACGCTGACGTGGTAGGTCGTACGACACATGGCAGGAAGTTGTGTGGATAGTTGGCATATTATGTGGCATGTTTGCAATGAACGGGATGGCAACACATGGCCCAATCAATGGCCGCCACATGTCACACACATATTGGTTTAAAATTTATGCATTCAGCAGGACTCGACCCCGCGACCTCCGGGCAGGGGAAGAAACTTGGGAAGGGCCGCCGACCAGCGCGCCACGACATGTGCCTTGTAATATAATCGACGCACATTATATTTATGTTGATATGTATTATATGGTGGGTGCAGACCGGGCCGGGGCTTAGCCCCGGCCCCCGGTCCCGTGTATATACAATGTGACCACATTACTATATGTGCTCTCTATTGTATAGCCCTTTCATTTGAGCCGTCGGTCGCATGGTATGCGATGTGACCATGGGCGCGCCTTTGTTTATAACCGTTTGAAATTTGTCCCTTTATTTATATTCGCGCGGTCGTATGGCGCTTCACATGCTCACGGGCCTTAGACGGTTAAGGGTCAGCGCGTAACCATGCGACAGTTTGTACCGGTCGTGCGGTTGCACCCGATGCTAAGTTTTTACGCTTAAATATGCGTGTGGGCTAAGTTGAGCCAACAAGGGTGCGTTTTGTAGATGCAGAGACAGCAATTTTGAAGGGGGACTTCCAAGAAGCCTATCTTCTTCAATTTTTGGCCAAACGAGGTGCCGAAAAAGCCCAGCTAAGGGTTTTTGGAGCATTGTAAAGCACATTTTTGAGCACTTTGAGCAAATAATACAAATGATCCATTGGAAGCTGGACCAGGAGATGTAGCCCAAGAGAGGGGTGAACTCATTTATCATTTGTTGTGTTATGTGTTTTATGTTCACTGTTATTGTTGTTGTTTATATGCATCTTGACTGAGTAAATCCTATTAATGTTTTGTTGCAAAGTTGATCCATTTGCATTTTAACACATAATCTTTACTTTGCAAATAATTTCAAGAATACAAGTCTTCTTCATTTTTATATCAAGTTGGTATCAGAGCTTAGGTTTTTGAAGACTTGATTATTTGCAAGTGTTTTTTTTTTTCTGATGCTCACAAGGTTGAAACTCACAAGAGGAGAAGGTTAACTTGTAGAGCCAAGTTCTCATCCTTCAAGGAGGAAGCTTATATCATCACCGCAAGTTTCAAGGAGGCATTCACCAATTATGGCTCATGAAGAGAGTCATGAACATGTTCCTGCAGAAGATGAAGATCTCAGAAAGGTTGTCATGGAAATGAGAGAGATGATGAAAATCTTGATGGAAAGGAATACAAGGTCGCAAGGTGATGGATCCAACCCTTCAAAACACAAGGGAGACAGTGGTGATAAAACTCCAAATGGAAATGGAGGGAATGGTGCTTCTCCACCACCCTCACCTCCATCTTCTTCTTCTTCTTCTTCTTCTACCAATTCAAGACCTCTTCCGAATTCTCCAAAGGGACATGGTAA
>ML777295.1:1389564-1404054 GCA_009831015.1 Picea engelmannii | reverse complement strand
CCCCCCCCCCCCCCCTCCGTTTAAAGGTAGAAAGGCGGGGGGGCTCTGGAATCCAATGTGCGTCGTTGATCTGGGCGCTCTAATCCCTGCCATCCATATTTGATTTCTATTTAAACGCAGATGCATTTGCATCCCAAACTTAGGGTAGGTGGGTTTTTAACCCGCTCCTTCGCATTTTATCCCTGTTACAAGAAATATCGCTAACATTTGGCTCCATGGGGGATAGAGTCGTCCCTGTGATGCTCTAAGAACTCATTCCGCAGCTTCAGTGCCTTGCTGTTGGGCTATGGAGTCATGCTCAAAACATCCCGCTGCTAAAAATACAGGCCGAAAAATAAAAGTAACAAAATAAAGATACATGCTCAAAGGAGCTTATTTATATACAGTCCTAATGCTAATAAAATATTTTACATGGGCTAGGTGAAAGAAAACTTCCACCATAGCCATTCAAGCAGCTTCCTGGATAGAAGTTCCTTCCTCCTGTCAATGATCACCAGCATATAGTGTAACCGTGACAGCATAACGGCTACACTCTTCAACTTCTCCTCACAAGGTAAAGTTGATATGGAATAGGGCGGCTCCAAGGCATAAAGGATATGCCACTCCATGTATTCGTCGACAGGGCCATAGAATGAGTGGTGAATTTTGGAAAATTGGTGACAGGCAACCTCCTCTTCTACAGAGTTGCTCACATGCGGCCGAATATCTCTGATAAGCATAGGTGGGTGGATAATTGAAGTAGTCTCATTGATCTCAGGCATTGGTTGCTTGCTGACTAGCTCCGGAATGAAATATGTGCTCAGCTGCTCTTTTAGTTCTTCCTCGTCTTCTCCGTACACTCCCCCATCTTGTAAAAAAGGAACGGCCTCGCAATCCTTCCTTTCAATCCCAAATGTAAATACATCATGGGAAATCTCGTGAAGGAAGAAAGAACAATCCTCTTCCACAATGGCTTCTTCGTTTAATTCTGAGACAACAGGCTCATCAGGGGCAGATGCTAACGCGTCCAAGAAATCTTCAATAATCTCTTCAAAAGAGCTACTAAAATCATCTGCCTCGAAGACTGGAAAATCCTCTTCGTTGTCTTCAGATTCCAATTTTGTACACTGGGGAGTGGGGAATATCGCTTGCTCCACTAGTTCACTCAAGTCATCTTTTTCCTCCCAGGCTGGAAAATCCTCCGCACAGTCTTCATATTTCAACCCTTCTAATTGGGCAGAGAGATATTTCACCTGCTCCATCATCTCACTCAGGGAATCCTCTCCCTCCCTGGGATATTCATCACTTTCATAACCCACCTCTGATGCAGACGAATGGGGAGGAGAAAGGAATGATTTCTGATCCAGGTCGTCAGAATCATCCTCACAGCCTATGTCTGAAACAGCTTTATCCGGTATAGAGTTGTGGTATCCCTCACTACAGTTATGACAAACTAACACAGACGGATAAAACTCTTGACAATAGGTAGTGAAGGCTGCATGGAAATCACTGAGTGAAGAAATGCTAGCAGGGGGTAAAGAATGATACCATTTACGTGCATCTCCTGCTAACGAGAACATGAACATTTTCAGTAATACATCCTCATGATGTATCTCCCACTGATGCATGAGTTCATGAAACTCACTGAGGTGCTGAGCAGGGTTGTCCTCTTCACATTTTCCAAAGATGGGCAAATAATCGCCCCATTCATCCACAGAGGGGACAAAATTAGGAAAACCAGGAATAGCAGAAAAATTAAAAGGAGCAAACCTGCGAGCAAGGATTTTATCCATATCGGACCAGTGGAGTCGCCAATCGATCATCGAATCGTGGATTCGCCAGGTGAAAGATGCGCAGCTTCAAGTGTGTCTGGTCCTTGTTCACCATCAAAGGCCAGATCCTAACGTTGTTGTTTTCCCAAGAAGCTTCTCAGACTGAGAAAGAAGTTGCTGAAACCTTCTTGAGAAAGCTCCTTAGGGTCAGCTTTCAGGTGTGCTAACAGTAGCCACAGCCGGAATAGTGATGTGAAAACAATGGAGTCAACACAGTGGAGTCGCCAGGTGCACAGTAGAAATCTTTAAGGGCTCTGATGTCTGATGCACCTTCAGAATCAGAGGCTCGATGTCTTTCTGCCCAGGGAAAAATCTTCAACTTCGTCCCCGGCAACGGCACCAGAAATGTTAGCGTCGGAAGTCACTCCTGGATTGCTTGCAGGAGCAGAGCCCGACACCCATCAGTTTTATGTCACGATAGTTTTAAAAGGATGATCAAATGGAGGTAAAGACTCAAAGAAGTATCATTCTAACTTAGGGATTGGGTCTAGCATGTATGAGACAAAGGAGGTCTTGATCTAACTTCAGCCAGTGGGTTGATTAAAAGATGAGCAAGTGGAAGACTTAGTAAGAAATGTGAACAAACAACTTTAGGCAACAGGCTTCCAGCGGTTTGCAGAGGAAAGACTCTGAATGCAAGATCCTCTTGGTTCAGGGTCTCAAGAAACTGGAAGGGGACTTGACTGGATCCTACAATTCCAAGTCGCTCAGCGTTAAGAAAAATCACAAGGATTGATCAGAGACAACGTAACTATTACAGTGATCCATTACAACATCATCCTATAACAGCTACAACTCGACTGGATCCTCCAATTCCGAGCTGTTCTAACACAGTATAACAAAGATGTAAGATAAGTTGGCATTCATAAGGAAAGAAGTCTCAGAAGTCTATACATAACCAGAGTATCAGTGCTTCATTAAAGCTTTACAACCGAGAGCTCTGCTCAACCATCGATCCTTTACAAAACGGAAAAACTACCTACATATAGCCAAAACAAAACAACAGCAGCGGAAACGAGAAGCTGCATTAAAAACTTTGCGGCTACATGTCTTCTGATAGTCTGCGCATGCAGACTCTGGATGATCATGCACTTATGAAAGATGCAATGGGACTCCTAAATGTCCTGCAGTGGTTTGACAGACGCAATCTCCATCAGGAAGGACTATCAGTCTGCTTGTACGCTTGGTCCTTTCATGGCCTTCTATTTATGGAAGAAGACGACGTTCAACCACCTTCACGGCAATAATAACTGGTTCCTTGGGATTGGGAACGGCCTCGGTCAACTCTGCCCTCTGGGACGTGGAAACCTCTCGCGCTGCCACCTGGAACAGTTGGACAGTCTGATGGATAAGGCGTGGAGGAACTGGCACGCTTGACGTGGAAGGGGAAAGGGAGGTGATGGCGTCAACACTGTGAGGGTGAGATGAGAGGTGATGAGGTGGTAGAAGATAAGAGGGTCTAAGGATGGGTGCGGTAGCGAAAGGCTGTCATGGAAGGGAGCGGGACACATGGCAGGGGACGAGGAGGCTCGGAAGGTGAGTGGATGATGAGATGGGGGGAGGGACCACATGGACCGGAAGAGGGAAGGTGGACAGATGTCGGAGGATGAGGAAGGGCTAAAGGGAGCGAGCCTCATCGCACGGCCAGGAGGAGAACAGATGGCAAGGGGAAGGATGGTACAAAAGATGACATGACAAGAAAGGGGCCCACGTTGGTTAAACGCAGAAAGACAGAAGGCTCCGGAATACAATGTGCGTCGCTAATTTGGGTGCTCTAATCACAGCCGTCGGAGAGATGTGTCCCCGATTCCAGACCCCCCCCCCTCCACTTAAAGGTAGAAAGGCGGGGGGGGGTCCGAAATCACCTTGCGCGCCGTTGATCCGGGCACTCTAATCGCAGCCTTTGAAGAGGTGTGCCCCCGATTCCAGACCCCCCCCCCTCCGTTTAAAGGTAGAAAGGCGGGGGGGCTCCGGAATCCAATGTGCGTCGTTGATCTGGGCGCTCTAATCCCTGCCATCCAGATTTGATTTCTATTTAAACGCGGATGCATTTGCATCCCAAACTTAGGGTAGGTGGGTTTTTAACCTGCTCCTTCGCATTTTATCCCTGTTACAAGAAATATCGCTAACAGGCAATATATGAGGTGAAACAGTGGGTTGAATTTGAGGGCTCCCACTTGTTTAATCATTGATAGTTATGATTCTCTCACCATTGGCAATGCATGTCGTAATTCTATTTTATTGGGTGCATCTGGACTGGTTCCCAAGTTCGTGGTCTCTAGAGTATGGTGTTTGGTATGTAGTTTGTAAGTCTCTAGTTTGGTCCTCAAGTTCATGTTTGTGGTTTTTTATTGTTGGTGGAGAGTGTACTAAAAACCATTACTTAGTGGTTGTGTAAATTAAACAATAAAAAGTTGAAAGAAATAGAAATAAGGGAAATAGTTGCAAAGCAGCTAGTCCCTGCCTTGAAATTATGTTTACATTTTGTCCATTGATGAGGGAAATTAAGAGATTTTATTCAAAAAACAATGGATACATGAAGTTGTAGAAAATGTTTAGTATTATATAATAGATGAATTTGTGATGGTTATTTTGAATTTGAGAGAAAATCAAATTATTAATATGACCTTGAGTTATTTTTAATTCGTGATATTTATTTTTCCAAAATCAAACACATATTAGGGTAATTAATAGTACTTTTATGAGATTAGTAGTGAAAAATATAGGAAATGATGAAGTAAAATAGTGTTCAAAGACTCACACATCAAATCTAGGTGCCATATTGACAAAGCTTTTACCATATCAATAACTAATATATATAATGTTCACATGTAAACATAACGTTGGTTGCAAGAATATAAGTTCACAAATAACATGACATTGTTAATGCTATACTCTACAAGATGATATATAGATACTCCACACCAAAGCTAATTACTCCACAATTTCCAATCAAATTTCAACAAAAAGAAGCCAGTAACACTAAATTTAAACTAAATAAAAAAATAATATTACATTTCAAATATAATATAATTTAAAAATAATAATAATAACACATTTTGATCTTATAATTTCAATTCATAAAAAATTGCACCTAACTCTTTTAGATGCTTAATGAATACATGTATGGTGAAAAGAGAGAGTCAACCAATGCCTCTTTGCTAGAAACCATTATTCGAATTAATGAAAATGAAAATGATCATAATAATAATGACTATGATGATGGAATTAATGAAAATGAAAATGATCATGATAATAATGACTATGATGATGGAATTATATGTGTCTCCTATAGCCTTTCCATTAGAAGATGCCATGCGAATGCTCAAAATTGAAACCCTATACAAAACCCTAAATCTCTACAACATTGGTAAATCTTTTTGTTAATAATTATTATAAGCATGTTTTAATGAATTATATCAATATTCAATTTAATATTAATATATATTGGTGACCAAACTTCGTTAATGAGATTTGGAAAAAGAGAGAGATAAAAAAAGAAAAAATACTTGAATCCCCTCTTAAAAGAAAGGAAGTTAAGTACAATAAGGTTTTGAAAAAGATGATGAGAGAAAAGATATAAAAATATATGATTGAATTTAGGTATATTCACACTTGAAAGGTTGAGAAGATGGGGCTTTTTAGCAATCTAAGGTTAAGAAAATGAAAGTAATTATACCCAGCAATGACCTTGTACTATAAGAAAAGAGATCCTATGCCTAGTACTCCTTTGAACATTGATAAGATCCATGTATCTCTTTGTATTATGCCTTAATAATGGGGTGATAAGACAAAAGATCCATTTATCTCTGTATATTATGCCTTAATAATGGGGTGGTAAGACAAAATCCCCAAATCACAAACATGCAACAACTTTCTCTATAAATCTATATCTAAATCTATATCGTTCATCCTCTATAAAAGCTCACCTCACATCACTTCATCTCATTAACCACCAAATCGTAAACATATGCCATCCTCTTATAATTCCACTCCCACCACGTTCTCAACATGTAGTGCATGTGACGGTCCATAAGTTACGACTACGAGCGAAGCAGAAGTGAAATTGTTTTTTTTTTTTTTTAAAGGCAAGAAGGCGACGACGACAACAATTTAACCACACCACTGACGACGAACGCAAGCATGCAGTCCAGGCAATAGGAAACTATGACTCCACGCACTGGCACAAGGGAAACTGGGCAAAACATGCGTAGAACAACAACGAGGAACGACTACCCGCCCAACGTAACATGACCTCGCCTACAAGTTAAGGGACAACATCCCCCTCCCGACACAATGACCTTGACAAACAAGACTAGAACCTCAAGGCACGCGAACCCAATGCATGAAGGCGTCAAAACCCATGCGCCAAAAATGACTACAACGATCAACACCCACACTGGGCAACACGGACTCCAGCCAAGTTATCGTTCGCCTCTATCAAATAGGGCACGCCATGATCCCCTCATCCGGAATCATGTTGTTCTCCGGCGATAGGCGCGTCAATAACCTTGGCACAACAATCCTAACGGGACCAAGGATTCAAGAAATTCCAGCGCGCTAGGAGTCGAACACCGAAGAAAACCACGCCCATACCCCAACAACAAGTCGACGAGACGTCAGAGGATGACACCCAAGGAAGACACAAGCCAAGGCACGACTTCGTCCACCACCCAACCCTTTTATAAAGTCTAAACTGGTCAACTTACGATCTAAATCAACGTTAACTACATATCTACATTAACCAATCTAAAATACAAATAGTCCGCGATTTACAAACCTAACTTAACATGATATACAAACCAATTTAGAGAGTCGAATTTACCAAATTAAACAACAACTATATATCGAATTAACTTAATCATAAATCTAAATTAGCAAGTCTAACTGACAACTAGTCAATAATGTGCAACAATTTCAATTCAATCTACCATTAATACAATCTATTCTCAGAATTATCAATATAATAAAAGAGCATTCTCATTATCATGCATAATGCTTATGATTAAGGTGCTAATTAACGAATTAACTTCCGAAAATCTATCTAGCCGAAATAATAGTGTTAAGGTTGAAACGGTTGTCCTTGACTAACTGGAGGTATGGGAATGCTATTATCTAGCCAAAAAAAAGGGGACTGACATAATTAAGGTTTCACAGTCCAAGGATGTATCAGCAGGTGAGAGTTGTTATCATTAAACTCAGGAAATGCATAAGAAATAATAACGTTTCACTGTCAAGTTAAACGCAGGTAATGTATAGATGACAATGCGTCCAACGCAGGCCATTAATACAAGAAAACACACTCTTAGAGAGGGTAACCACGCAGACCCTAGCGTAAGTCAGAACGAAGTGCAAAACATGGGCAAATGCCAAGCACACAGGCAATGAGAGTTGTCATAAAAGGAAAAATATTTCGAGCAGTAAACACAAGCGATGAAACGCCTTCAAGTGAAAACGCAAGGCAATAAGTTCAGGCAAGGAACCCCTTCAGAAATCGCAGGGCAATGGTGAATGCCAGCGCATTCCTAAGGAGGGTAACTTCGCTAGGTAATAAGCAAAACTCACGGACTAGACAAAGGAAAGATTGTTGTACAGTACACACCAGAATCAAATTATATATTTTCTGTCATTACTAAATAAGCAAATCGCAGTACAATACACCTCGGAATGGAATTATGTATTTACTGTCATTAATAAATAAGAAAATCGTTGTACCAAACACACCGGAAGGGAATTACATTGTTGTCATCATTAAATAAGAAAAATCATTGTACAGAGACACACCAGAAGGAAATTACATTGTTGTCATCATTTAAATACGCAAATAGTTGTACAAAAACACACCAGAAAGGAAATACTTTGTTGTCATCATTAAATAAGAAAAATCGATGTACAGAGACACACCAGAAAGAAATTACTTGGCTGTCATCATTAAATAAAAAAAATCGTTGTACAAAGACACACCAGAAAGGAATTACTTTGATGGCATCATTAAATAAGAAAAATCGTTGTACAAAGACACACCAGGAGGAAATTACTTTGTTGTCATCATTAAATAAGAAAAATTGTTGTACAGAGACACACCAAAAGGAAATTACATTGTTGTCATCATTTAAATAAGCAAAATCGTTGTACAGAGACACACCAGAAAGAAATTACATTGATGTCATCATTTAAATAAGCAAATCGTTGTACAAAAACACACCAGAAAATAAAGAAATAAAAACGATTATTTGTAAGAGGTAATGAGCAGACAGACCATTCAATAAAAATAAGACGTTCTGGTTCGATTCAATATCATAGAAAAATAAAAACGTAATGTATCTACAGCTCAATGATGCACCGACAGACCATTCAATAAATTAGAGAAAACGTTCTAGTGATGATTCTATATTATAGAGATAAAAATGTAACCTATCCACAGCTCGATAATACGCAAACAGAGAATATACATCAATAAAAATGTCATGTAAACGATTTACAATTCGTTGCCCCAATTTCGTTAACAAGTTCCTTGCAGTCAACAGGTAAATAAATCGTGGTTCTAAGTTAAGTGGTTATTAAGATCACAGTCTTACAATGCAACGTTTACAGTGAAAATGGAAAATCGTCAGAGTAACAAGGGAAAATTGCAATCACAACCAATGGAAAAACGTAGAGAAAGAAAAATAAAATTTCTCCATCAATCAATAAATTGCAGGGTCAACTATTCGCATCAAGGTGAAAGACTACACACTACCTGGAACAACCAATAGGGGTAGACAACTGGCAGGAACATCCTTCGTTCATCATCCACGCACAGAAAAGCAAGGCGTTTAGATCCATAAGTCTATTAACATCGAAGTGACGACCGTAGATCATGCTCCTGGCCGATTGCTCAGGCGAGGACTGATGAGCTAGGGACGAAAGGCAAAAAAAAAACCGCAATCATCACATATCAATAAACCATAGGGCGGTCAAGACATGTCAGGAATCGAAGGCCATGGGAATTAATCAACATCGAGCTAAAGGCTATGGGGAAAATTTCAGTCATCAACTAGAATGCTAAGACAATCATTTTCCTTACCCAATTAAACATGCAGAACTAAAAGCATAAATCATACTAGCAATCTACCATGCAGAAATAATGGAAGCGTATCGTTGCCCAATCGTTCGCTCTGAGTTGATGTCCTGCGCACTTCGTGCAACTCCCGCTTGTCGACCGATGAGACTTCATCGGTACCTCCCAGCCAACACTAGGGGTACTCTTCTTCCCCCTTAGCCCCCCGAGCCGCGAAGGGGCCACGCACACTAACTAGAGAATCAGCTAGCTCCCAACTCGCCTTGCAAGGCCAAGCTACCACTCCTCAAGAGATCCATCATCCTTCTCCTCCCTCCATTATATAAAGTTTCGAAGTCCCTTACTTTCCCAAAATCCCATTTAATTTAAAGTTTAATAATTTAATCCATAAAAATCCTCCTTGTACAAGTGTCACCCATCCCCTTCATTCCTCCATAAATTAATTTCATTAATTAATTAATTACCCCTATTTCTCTCACTCACCTAAAGGCACTCCTAGAATCACTCTCGGGTGTCCCCATATCCCCTTACAAGTTTTAATGACTTTCCCCCTTATTAATTTACTAGTTGAGTTTAAATTAGAAAGTTTGTAAATGCTAGATACCTTACTAAGTTAGACTATTTGCTTTTTCCTTGTGTTTCCCCTTTCTTTTTATGTTTCCCTCTTTTTCCTTGTTTCCTAATTATTTTAGATTTCCCTCTTTCCCTTTTTTATTTAAACTCAAAAAGGCATGTGCATAAACTTACCCTTTTTCCCTTTTTCTTTTTAATTAGCATAATATAGTAAAACAATTATTTCCCCTTTTTTAATTTTATCCCAAAAGATTTTTATAAATCAATTTAATTGCTTACCCCCTTCTTGTCGCAAGATTAATGAAGATTATCATTATTATATATATATATATATATATATATATAGATAGATAGATAGATAGATAGATAAAAAATTTATCACAAGTATAACTTAGACCTAGACTTTGTTTTCCTAGGTCGGGCGACATTTTATTAGGGGAAAAGTTTTAAATCTTCCTTAACACGTTATTCGTCCTAAAGCCATCTAGGTTTATCTAATTATTAAATAACAACGTGACGTGCCCTTCAGGACGCACTAGGTGCTCCAAGGGTGTCACTCGCCTCTTTTTGTTTCTCTTGCGCGACATGACCTTCAGGACGCACTATGTGCTCCAAGGGTGCCACTCACCTCTTTCCATTTTTCTTGCACGACGTGCCCTTCAAAACGCACCACGTGCTCCAAGGGTGCCACTCACCTCTTGACTCACTTGGTAGACATAAAAAAAACCCTGGAGTCAATACTCTGCCAGGTGATCATGTGGGAGACTAAGGGCTTCTAAGGAATAAGGCCCCTACCTAATTGCGCGCCCCTTAGAATAATCATGAGCGACTGTCATAGTTGGCCCTCACAACATCGTGGGTCTTCTCAAACTAGTTAATCGTTAACCTATAGTTCGAGCCACAGCGGGAGTGCTAGTAGGTTGTGGCAGGGTTGTTGTCCACACATCTCCCTCAACATCTCTGGTAGTCATGCATGACCCCTTTACTCCACATGTGAGTCTGGTCGGCAAGCTATCGTCAGCCTTCATCATCAACGAATCATGTCAGAAATATATCAATATCATATCATCTAATTAGATGCACTAATATCACATATAAAACAATCAAACCCCAATGGTTCACTCCCCGACTCTATCCAAAGTCCAAGGGGTTCCATCGATGCCTCTGCATCCTCGAGGTCCAAAATCCTGCACACTCAAGAAAATCTAGTCAATAGAACATGTCTATGTCAATGCAGCATAATAACATGGCATCAATTCACAACGCCTCATAATCATAATCAAATGCCCAAAAGTATAATAATTTGGATCTTGCGAGCAAGTGTCCTCAAAGAATAAGTTTTTTTAGTGCGCGCAAGAGCAGGATGTTACAGTCATCACTGCACTTTAAATTCTGCATGAGGCAACAGTCCTTTCTATTTGATCGAAGTATGAATTCTCTGGAATGTGGGATGAGATGAGGTACTTGCAGATCGTTCATAGCACTCTGTCACGATTTTCAAAGGTGGATTGTAAATGGTGGCTTGGGATTTCGTATGTGGGCGGAATTTAGAATTGGAAAGAATGTGGTTGCAGCTCATTTCATTTTATCAGGTGGCAACAACTCTATGCTCTGTATTTCATTTCCCATTGTCTCCTCTCCTAGCTCTCCCTCTCATAATTTCAAGTCTCTGCAAAAACAAATGGTGGATCGACAATCAGGGAGAAGAATGCACCATATTGAATAGTTAGAATCTGAATTGGAAGACACTCATAACTTGGTCTTGACTCTCCAAATCATATTCAATGGGATCTCTTCACATTTACTCACTGTGTTGGAAGAATTCGTGAAGCAAAAGTAAGAAATCTCTCAATTGAAGGATGAATGTTGCACCCTTCGTCAGCTAATTGAAGAATTGAAGACTCAACCTCGGCAACAAGCAGAAACTCCAGCAGCATAAAAAAGGTTTGAAGCAGCTTCCTCCCCTGTCAAGGCTCCAAAAATTTTTATGGCCACACCAACTAAGCATCTAAGTTTATATGTTCCATTTTTGTATACTTATTCTAGGAGTCTTTTATAGACTGTATAAGGGGAAAAATTTTGGTATACGAGATTATGGGTTGTTAGAATTGTTGTTCATAGCAGATACAATGACTATAGTTTCATACAATGTAGAAAGTCTTCTCTGTTATTTTATTTTAATATATTTTCCCCCCTTTTCTTGTAAAAACAAATGTGTGGAGCAATGCCAATTTCTCTTCATGTCATTTTGAGTAGTTGGAAAAAGACCAATTTATAACATGCTTAAACTATGACATAAATAATATGTATTATCTCTCTAATTTTGATTCATATTATTAACAATTAAAAACTACAAATTATACAATATTTTTTTATTTATATTTAAAAAATTCTTTATTTATAATTTTTGTTTATATAACATTAGAATTATTATTCGGTTAAAGGGAATAATTTAGTTTATTGTAGTTAATGTTGTTGAATATTTATATCATATTAGATTTATTATTTAATTTAAAGAAATAGTTTAATTTAGTATTATTAATAATATTAAGTATTTTGTTAATTTCGTTATAAGGGTACTAATTGAAATAGAACACCTTTAAAAAAATAAAAAATAAAATCTTTGAAGTTAATAGTAAATATAATAATTAAAAAATCAGTTTAACACATAATTTATTAAAGTGTTAGTTGAGAACAAATCGATTCTCATGTATGAATAGGGAATGAAATTTCATGTATGAATAGGGAATGAAATATTCAAGCCACAGCAAACCAATTTTAAAATTATTACCAAGGTGTTGATCATTTATAAAATCAAATGGTTGAAAAACACAACTTTTCAAATCACACTAATTTAGTTTAGCCAAGATTTTCAAATCTCGTTAACTATATCTATAATGCACGTAGACTTAATAATCTTGCCAACTATATTTATAATGCATATGGACTTAATATGTCTAGACATGTGACTTTTAAAATCATGCTTTAGTGGCTTTAGTTACCAGCCTTTACTATTTTCTCATCAATTCAAGCTAACTTATGACGCTGTGCAATGAGAATGGTTATGCTACTTTACTAATATGCTAAAGTCTACTAAAACTGAGGTTACATATGGCAAACGATCTTTACCACACTATAATTTATATGGTCACAATGGTGTTTTTTAATTATAAAATTTAATTACACGTAAAGCATATATACAATTAAGTTAATAAAATGATTTAATATATTGTTTTAGTTTTTAATAAAGAAGTTGTAAAATACAATCAATGATGTTTATAATAACATGACTCTACAAAGTTTTAACAAGGAAAGTTTTCAAATTTTTAAAGTGGATGTGCATTACTGAAATCTACAAAGTATGGACAATTAAAAGAGAATGTGAACATAAAAGTTTATATATATATATATATATATTTGTAAATTTTTATGTTCACATTTCACAATATGCAGATTTTTTATCAATAGTTTAGGTTGATTGTTTGCCACAACTTAATACACAATAATCTGAGATAATCTCTTCCAATAAATTAAGACTATTCTCATATTGCTTGTAATGTAGAGATCCTTTCCTAAACTTTGTAACTTTCCAATGGAAATTTTCATATTGTATTGTTGAAAAAACAAATAATATCATGAAAGAAATCAAACATATATTTCAATTAGTACATATATGCATTGTTGAAAGAATCACAGGGTGTCACGTCTATGTCTTATTCACACGTGGAGAGTCATGGATTTTCCACGAATGATAAACAATCTTTCTGGACCCTTACTCTCCATGAGGGGATACCACTAGTCACAAGATACACCGATTGGAAATCATGCACGAATAGAATCAACCATGAGAGATTCACATACGAAAGTCTGTTGGCATACAATCAATGGAATTTTCTCCACATGTACTGGCTTTTGCCATTTTTATGCTTCCTTCAGTGACCTGCCATGAGAAGGCATGCACAATTCTCATCCGATTTTGAACACATGGTTTTGATGTAGAGGAGATTCCAACACAGAAGCTTTGCCTTGAGCACAAGAAAAGGTGTCTCTGCAACATACAACTCTTCTAAAATAGTCTCAGAGAAAACAATTCCTAGAGAAGTGATATTGCAAGAGGTATCTCTTTTCAACGCTATTGATTACTCTACAATTATGGCCAATGAGGCATCTAAGTTGAGGGGCAATAGAGTGTCCCTCCAACTAGTGAGCAACAACCAGGTTAATCTGGGTAAATCAATTAATAGTTATATGTGATCTTTGCACATGCTTTGTCTTCGTCTGCCCCAACAAACCAAGGCTTCCATTAGACAACGCAATCATGGCCAAGTTCTAGAAGTGGAAGTGTAAGTGGAAGTAGGAATGGATTATGGAACTCATGAGTTACAAGAAATCGCAATAACACCCCTTCCGAAGGTTTGGCTTGAACAAAGGAGCAAGATGAAGATTTGGGGAAAACACGACCCAAAGCCCAAAAGGAAAAGAAAGAAATCGACACTTTTCACCGCTCCAATATTTTAAGCAAAAGTTTCCACATTTAGAATTTGTTACAACGACCATGTGATGCTCCCCTTCACTGCACTAAAGCTCATGATTTTATTCCAGGAAGGCAAGGTGGACAGAACTCAAAACGACATTGTTTTTTCGCACATTTATGAGCAATTGATCTATTGCTTTCTAAAGCCAAATACTTTGGATCTATGTAATCAAATGTACATAATTTTTAGAATCCTACACTCGAGCAAAGAATTTGTCTCTTTGCAACTCAAGATTCATTTATGGTATCTTCAAACTTAATCTTTACTAGATTTTATGATCTTGGCGTGGGACATAAATGTAGCCAATTTTGGAGTAAGGAAAGTATGTAGTGGTTCGTAACTTGTTTAAGTAGATGCTTTAAAGGTGTTAAAAGTACTTTTCAAGGCTCGGGAATAAAACTTCTTAGTAATTTTCTTTGAAATTGTTGTATAAGAGTTTGGTAATATTGTTTGCATAAATATTAAGGTCTTAAGTGGGCTTCTTTGGATATTTTCAAGTTAAATAACTAAA
>ML777295.1:1346153-1369530 GCA_009831015.1 Picea engelmannii | reverse complement strand
TTTCTTGAGTACGCAAACTCTTTCATCTTGGACAAAGGCTTTACCAAAATGTTTGTTATCTACTCATCTGTGGAGATATATTGGAGAACCACTTTTCTCTTCTGGACTTCATCACGTAGAATGTAATGCTTGATCTCAATGTACTTCGGTCTTTCTGGAACACTGGTTTTCTCTGGAGGCTTCATATAGCTCTGATCATTATAGTATATAATAGTTGGATTCATCTCTTTTGTTTCTTGCTAGCTCATAACATCGTGGCAGAGCTCAAACTGGAACATATCCTAGTGGCACTTCTTATGTCATCATGAGAGTTTGTCATGGATTAGCAATCCATTATCCTGAACTTTTGAGTAACCATTCTGATACAATATCTCGGTTATAGAAGGTTTTTTTTTTTTACCACGCTTCTGTTGTGCATTGGAGGCTCTACACCAAGTTGTTTGAATCTATACAAGATCTTCTTCCATCTGCATGTAAGAGTCTCTTCTTGTATACCTCAAAACTTTGAGGTTGTTATATGCTTCTTTGTTTGATTACTCTGTTGAGGAGAACAGTCCCTACATTCATCTGATGTAAACTCCAACCCATGGATATTGTACGAGATATAATGTCTCAGGTAGAGGTATGTCTGGAACAAGCTATCACCATAGTCCTCTCCCTCCATCTAGGAAATCCTTTAGTTCTAGAGCTCGCAATGCTTTTATTCATAAGTTTTCCATACACGGTTCTTCATCGCAACTTTCATTTCTTCTGCTTGATTGCTTCTAGAGGGTTCAAATCAAGCTAGTAGTCTTTGTGATTCTCGATATAATGACTGGTTGTTCTGCCTTTTCTTTCTCTCTTGGAATCTTCATGTTCTTCTTCATGTTTCTCTTTAGCTCTTGGGTCCATGGAGTTTTCTATAGATTCCATGCCCTGAAGATTCCAACTTCTTCCTTTCTGGATTTGGATGGACAACCAGGGATACTTTAAGGCTTATTTTCGAAGAAGACTTCTTCTGAGGTCAAACTGAACACGTGATGCTTTTCATGGTTGCTACCATTTATGGGAACATGAATAGATACTTCATAATCTTCAATGGATCATATTACCTAGGATTAGCTCCCTCCTAATCCTTGCTTCATGCATGCTTCTTCTTTTGGAATTATATAATTGGCTCCCTCCATCTAGGAGAGTCTACGCTTTTGTCTGCATCCTTATTGCCTTCTGCAAAGTGTCACAAGTCTTTTTCCAATTTCCTCTTCATTGCTGACTTCTTTCTATCTTTGCTTCTTCTAGGTTTCTTCAATATTGATTCTGATTTCGGCTTATCTTGCAACTGTTACTTATGTAATAACTTCCACATGAATTGTTACCATGGGTTGTTGATGTACTTCATCTTTCCATGTGTATTACTTGTCTTAGAGTCATCGTGATATCAATCCTTATCTTTATTCTTCCATAGGTATTGTTTCTCTTGGAACATCTTATCTTCTAAGAAATAGATATGCAAGATATGTATAGAAACTATGTAAACATGGTATGTACAAGAACTATGAAGAATATTGTTACCTTGTCTTAGAAGAAGAAGTTTGTTTTATCTTGCTTGGTCTTCTTTGAGGGTTCCCTTTCTTCGGCAACTGAAGCTTCGTGTGTTTCCTTCCTTTTCTTTGGTTCGGGACAATGATTCTTGTAGTGACCATATTCTGGACAGTTGAAGCATTGTATTTTTGACATATCTTTCTCTTGATTTGGCTTCTTCCTTGAGACAAACTTCATTTTATTCCTGAAATTCTTGAACCTTGTTGTGAAGGCTTGATCATCGTATTTATTTTGGGGTTTCTCTTTTGTACTAATTCTTGATTCTTCTTGTGCACAACAAGTCCAAAGTTCTTCAAATGTGGGATACTCCTTCCTTGTGTTCATGCTTGCGGCAAATGCATCCCATGTCTTGGGAAGACCATTGAGTACTATATTTACCAATTCCTTCTCTGAAATGATCTCTTCAATAGCTTGTAATTGATATCTTAACTGAGAGATTCTCACAAAGTATGATGTTGTGCTGTCATCAACATTCATTTTCATGTTACGGAGCTCATTCTTCAGACTCATTACTTGTCCAATGTTTCTGACTGAGAAGAGGTTCGTTTGGGCATCATACATCTTCTTAGATGAGTCAAGATGGGAGATGTAGGGAATCAAGTGGTCTTTTATAGAGTCCACTATGATACTCATGGAATTGATGTCATTGTCTTTGAACTTATCCATAACTGCAATGTTCTAAGGTTCCTTCTATTTTCCTTCTTCAAACTCTGGTTCCACAATCTTTCCTTTCACGATATCCAACACTTTATTCTTGGCAAGGATGAGGTCAATCCTTGTCTTCCATGCTCTGAAGTTAAAAGCCCCTTCTAACTTGTTTTCTAACTTCATAGAGTAAGTCATAACTGCTTTGACTTGGTCAACCCTTAATTTTTGACCAAAAACTCAAACTTGATGTCTTAGCTTGCTGAGAGTACCAAGAGATGCGCTAGGCTAAGGCGCACTAGGCTATCCAGAAATTAGGTCAATCTCTTCACTTAAGGTGCCTCAACAAGAGAGAGGGTTTCGTTGTTGCAGCAAAAACTGGCTGCAACTGCAACTGTAACTGAGAAAATCCTCCCAATCTATCTTCCAGCGGTTAGACTGTCCGAAGAAGTGTGGGCCCATAACTTGTTAGAAAGTAATGGATGTGATCATTTAACCATTGACAATATAGCAATATTGTCACCCAACCATAGGCTGAAGCCACCCCCGAACACCTTAACCTTGACAGAGAATTATTCTGGAAGAAAACCCTAGGCTTAGTAGCCAAACAAGATGGGGCACCTCTCTCCAGGGATAGCGCACCAAGAAAGAACAACCAAGACTGATCAGAGAGTCCAACCCAGAAAAACCGAGAATATAGATTGCAAGACTAGCGACAGCAGCTCCTCCCAAGACTTGCGCACAAACTGGCTTTCTACAGTGCGCACAAGTGTACTTCTGTAATTCTGAGAAATTTGGCAAAAATGAAGATTGGCCTCCTATATTTATATTGTTTCTGTTAGACTGCCTAGGCCGACTTCTCATTCTGGGTGCTAATTACTTAGTATATAATATTTCCTTTAGCCGACTTCTTCTCTTGGAGGCTAATACCCTATAATACAAATCATTCTCTTGAGCTGACTTGTCTTCTAGGGTTATTAATCAATTATTTAGGGTTTCTTCTTGCTTCCCGGAATATTCTATTCTCATCAGGTTTACACGTGGAGGTAAATACCTCCCGCAGCTACCATAATATCAACAACTTGTTCATTCACTCACTCACTCATCCAGTGCGCATCTTTTGAAGGCAATTGCAGTTGCAGGAGGAAGGAGAAGAGAGGCGCATGCTCAGTGCTTGTTTATTCTTGGTGTTTTGGGTTTAGTCTTGGCATTGTATTGGCAATCTATTATTGAGGAAGTTTTGTTGGGTTTTCTCCCCCATGAGGGTTTCCCGAGATAAAATGTTGTGTACCTTATGATTGTGTTTCTTTTAGTGATCCTCTTTATGTTGTTGCTCTAGTAAATTGGAAATAACATAATAACAGTGTTAATCTTAACATGGTTTCAGAGCTTTACTTAATAGAGCATTTTTCACTAGGTATGTAAAAACGTCACTGTTGTCGTACAAGGAAAATAGGGATTTTAACTGAAGAGGAATTTCTGACCAAAAACCATCTAGGGAAGTGCGCCCTACCCTAGCGCATCCTTTGGCAGCTTGAGCGCACCTTTTCAGTGGCCAGACTTTCCGGAAAGTCAAACCCTAGTTTTCGTTGGTACCAGAAAACTAGGAAACCAGAACCAGTACCAGAAGTACCAGTCCAAAAGTGTGCAGGTCAAGTTTCAAGGCGTAAAACTTGGAATTTTCTGAAACAGTCAACTCCAGCCAACTCACCTCTGCCCAACGCATCTCCTCATAAGTTCAGATTCATTTTCTAAGCACTTTCATTTTCTGGTCATTTTCCTAGCTCCATGTCAAGATGTCTGCAAGCACCAAGCTTGTTGACAAGTTAGAAGGTGTGGAAAATTTATGTTCATGGAAGTACATAATTGGACTCATTCTTGAAGAAAATGACCTTGCAAAATTCATAAAATAAAATGTATCAGAACCCGAAGAAGAAGCAACCAAGAGAAGTACAAGATGGATATGATTAGGGCCAAAAGAATAATTGCAGATTCCATTAAAGATCACTTGATACCTCAAGTGTCTTCTAAGAATACTCCAAAGAATATGTTTGATGCCCTAACCAGAATGTATGAAGGAAAGAACATCAACTGGAAGATGAATCTGAGAACCCAAGTCAAGAATACAAAGATGCAGAAAGGAGAAACGGTTCATGACTATTTCTCTAGGGTTTTTCAATTCAAGGAACAGTTAGAAGCAATTGGTGACAACTTAGATGAAGATGAACTCATAATGACAACTCTTAATGGTCTTACAAGACCTTGGGATGCCTTCATCCAAACTATCTGTGCAAGAAAAGAGAAACTCCAATTTGACAGTCTATGGGAAGAATGTGTTCAAGAAGAAGCAAGACTAGCCAATCAAGAAGCCATACTATTAAGAGATGAAGATCAAGCCCTAGCTGCTCATGCTAAAGGAGGAAAGAAAATGTCTCATTTCCAAAAGGAGACCCACCTTCATAAATAATCTCAATCTCCAAATATATCCACTCATTTTCATAAAGAATCTCACCCTCCAAGGAGAT
Organism: Picea engelmannii; assembly: GCA_009831015.1. NCBI lineage: Eukaryota > Viridiplantae > Streptophyta > Pinopsida > Pinales > Pinaceae > Picea > Picea engelmannii. The sequence goes on along the minus strand of ML777295.1, from coordinate 1,364,779 downwards.
TCCATAAATATCATAAGGGTCAAAGAAAGGCAAAAGACTTATCCTCTTATTAATGTTATCATTGTGATAATATGGGACACATTGCTAAGAACTGTCCTGCCAGAAAGGAAGAATACAAGAAGAGAAATAACAAAAGACATCATGCCCATGCAGCTGAAGATGATGAGCCAGCCAAGAAGTTGAACAGAGAATAAGTTGAAGATTATGTTTTGTTTTCCGCCCTCTTAGGATCTGTGACACCTAGAGAGGATACTTGGCTCAAAGATAGTGGTGTTTCTAAGCACATGACAAGTCAGAAAGACATTCACTCTAGCCTTAGAGAAAAGGACTTCCCCGAGAAAATTTCATTTGGAGATGACTATAAGTACACTATCAAAGGAATGGGAGAATCCAATTACAAACTGGATTCAGGAACTCCGATGAGAATGAAAGATGTACTCTATGTACTAGGTCTAGCAAAGAACTTACTTTCTATCTCAGCCCTAGATAAGAAAGGTTTCAGGGTTGCATTCATAGATGGTGAAGTTCTTATGTGGCCTAAAGAAAAAACTATAAAAGATGCAGTTGTTATGGGAACAGAAGAAGGAGGTTTGTACAAGTTAAAAGGTCACTCAAATGTAGCCTTAACTCACTCTACCGAAAATCCTTGTGAACTTTGGCATAGAATACTAGCTCACATCAACTACAAATCCTTACCATATGTAAGCAAGGTAGTTACAAGTTTACTAGAATTCAAGGTTGATCATGAAGGTGTATGCAAGGGATGTGCACAAGGAAAGAACATAAACAACCCTTTCCCAAAGAGCGACAATAAAACAAAAGGAATCTTTGAACTCATCCACTCGGATGTATGTGGTCCAATGCCATCAACCTTTCTAAGCGGGTATGTATACTATGTATCATTTATTGATGATTACTCTCGTAAGACTTGGGTTTATTTCTTGAAGCCCAAAGATGAAGTGCTCAAAAAACTCAAGTAATTCAAAGCCTCGGTAGAAAACCTCTCCGAAAGAAAAATCAAGATACTAAGGTCAGATAATGGAGGAGGGTACACCTCAAATGAATTTAGAAGCTTGTGCAGAGATGTCGAGATTAAGAGGGAGCTCGTCACTCCCTATAATCCTCAACAAAATGGTGTAGCAGAAAGAAATAATAGAACAATTATGGAAGCAGTGAAGACTATGATTCACGATCAAGATCTTTCAATGCACTTATGGGTTGAAGCAGCAAGAACAACAGTTTATGTCCAAAACAAATTATCCCATAGTGCACTTGGATTCAAAACTCCCGAAGAAATGTTCACCGGAAAGAAGCCAAAAGTAAGCCATCTCAAAATATTTGTTGTCCAGTATTTGTACACATTCCAAAAGAAAAGAGAACTAAGTTGGATCCCTCAGGAAAGAAGGGAATATTTGTTGGATACTGTGAGGTCTCTAAGGCCTTCAGAATTTACATACTAGTTTACCATCATATTGAGATCAACAGAGATGTAACCTTTGATGAAGATGCAGCACTTAAGAGATCAAGGAAATGCCACCTTGAAGAAGTATATAAAGAACATGTAGCTCCAAGAGTTGCAGAACCCGTGAAGGAAGTTACAGTTAACCCTGATGATGAGATTCCAGAAAATCATGATATGATAAAATCTCAAGAACCTCCCCGAATGACGATCTCTCATAAGAGAAAGCCAGCTTGGGCGAGAGAACTTATTCAAGATGGAGAGAAGTATGGTGCCCCAGAAGGAACCATGTGACAAAGCAAGAAACCTAAGCCATTCTCCAGCTATATGGCTTTGATGTGTGATCTCATAGAAAAGGAACCCACTTGCTTTGAATAAGCCATTCAACAGAAAGAATGGTGGATGCCATGATAGAAGAATACCAGTCGATTATAAAGAATGATGTATGGGAAGTAGTTCCCAGACCAAAGAACAAAGATGTGGTATCTTCCAAGTGGATATACAAGATAAAACATGCAGCAGACGAAGGCATTGAAAAACACAAAGCAAGATTTGTGGCTCGTGGTTTTTCTCAAAAGGAAGGTATTGATTATGAAGAGACTTTTGCTCCTGTATCCAGATACACTTCTATCATAACCATCATATCTCTTGCAGCCAAAATGAAGTGGAAGTTACACCAGATGAAGTGGCCAAACTTTGGCAGCTTGAGCGCACCTTTTCAGTGGCCAGATTTTCCGGAAATTCAAACCCTAGTTTTTGTTGGTACAAGGAAACCAGAACCAATACCAGAAGTACCAGTCCAAAAGTGTGCAGGTCAAGTTTCAAGGGGTAAAACTTGGAATTTTATGAAACAATCAGTTCCAGCCAACTCGCCTCTGCCCAACGCATCTCCTGGTAAGTTCAAATTCATTTTCTGAGCACTTTCATTTTCTGGTCATTTTCCTAGCTCCAGGTCAAGATGTCTGCAAGCACCAAGCTTGTTGACAAGTTAGAAGGTGTGGGAAATTTATGTGCCTGGAAGTACAGAATTGGACTCATTCTTGAAGATAATGACCTTGCAAAATTCATAAAAGAAAATGTACTAGAACCCGAAGAAGAAGCAGCCAAAGAGAAGTACAAGAAGAATATGACTAAGGCCAAAAGAATAATTGCAGATTCCATTAAAGACCACTTGATACCTCAAGTGTCTTCTAAGAATACTCCAAAGGATATGTTTGATGCCCTAACCAGAATGTATGAAGGAAAGAACATCAACCGGAAGAGGAATTTGAGAACCTAACTCAAGAATACAAAGATGTAGAAAGGAGAAACAATTCATGACTATTTCTTTAGGGTTTCTCAATTCAAGAAACAGTTAGAAGCAATTGGAGACAATTTAGATGAAGATGAACTCATAATGACAGCTCTTAATGGTCTTACAAGACCTTGGGATGCCTTCATCCAAACTATCTATGCAAGAAAAGTGAAACTCCAATTTGACAGTCTATGAGAAGAATGTGTTCAAGAAGAAGCAAGAATGGCCAATCAAGAATCCATTCTATTAAGAGATGAAGATCAAGCCCTAGTTGCTCATGCTAAAGGAGGAAAGAAAATGTCTCATTTCCAAAAGGAGACCCACCTTCATAAAGAATTTCACTCTCCAAAGAGATCCACTCATTTTCATAAAGAATCTCACCCTCCAAGGAGATTCCAGAAATATCATAAGGGTCAAAGAAAGGGAAAAGACTTCTCATCTTATCAATGTTATCATTGTGATAATATGGGACACATTGCTAAGAACTGTCCTACCAGAAAGGAAGAATACAAGAAGAGAAATAACAAAAGACATCATGCCCATGCAACTGAAGATGATGAGCCACCCAAGAAGTTGACCAGAGAAGAAATTGAAGATTATGTTTTTTTTCACCCTCTCAGGATCTGTGACACTTGGAGAGGATACTTGGTGCATAGATAGTGGTGCTTCGAAGCACATGACAAGTTAGAAAGACATTCTCTCTAGCCTTACAGAAAAGGACTTCCTCGAGAAAGTTTCACTTGTAAATGACTATCAGTACCCTACCAAAGGAATGGGGGAATCCACTTACAAACTGGATTCAGGAACTCCAATGAGAATGAAGGATGTACTCTATGTACGAGGTTTGGCAAAGAACTTACTTTCTATCTCAACCCTAGATAAGAAAGGTTTCATGGTTGCATTCATAGATGGTGAAGTTCTTATGTGGCCTAAAGGAAAAACTATAGAAGATGCAGTTGATATTAGAACAGAAGAAGGAGGTTTGTACAAGTTAAAAGGTCACTCATATGTAGCCTTAACTAAATCTACTGAAAATCCTTGTGAACTTTGGCATAGAAGACTAGCTCACATCAACTACAAATCCTTACCATATGTAAGCAAGGTAGTTACAGGTTTACGAGAATTCAAGGTTGATTATGAAGGTGTATGCAAGGGATGTGCACAAGGAAAGAACATAAAGAACCCTTTCCCAAAGAGTGACAGTAAAACAAAAGGAATCTTTGAACTCATCCACTCAGATGCATGCGGTCAAATGCCATCAACCTCTCTAAGCGGGTATGTATACTATGTATCATTTATTGATGATTACTCTCGTAAGACTTGGGTTTATTTCTTGAAGTCAAAAGATGAAGTGCTCAAAAGTTCAAGTAATTCAAAGCCTTGGTAGAAAACCTCTCCGAAAGAAAAATCAAGATACTCAGGTCAAATAATGGAGGAGAGTACACCTCAAATGAATTTGGAAGATTTTGCAGAGATGTCGAGATTAAGAGGGAGCTCACCACTCCCTATAATCCTCAACAAAATGGTGTAGCAGAAAGAAAGAATAGAACAATTATGGAAGCAGTGAAGACTATGATTCACGATCAAGATCTTCCAATGCACTTATGGGATGAAGCAACAAGAACAACAATTTATGTCCAAAACAAATTATCCCATAGTGCACTTGGATTCAAAACTCTCGAAGAAATGTTCACCGGAAAGAATCCAAAAGTAAGCCATCTCAAAATATTTGGTTGTCCATTATTTGTACACATTCCAAAAGAAAAGAGAACTGAATTGGATCCCTCGGGAAAGAAGGGAATATTTGTTGGATATTGTGAGGTCTTTAAGGCCTTCATAATTTACATATCAGTTTACCATCATATTGAGATCAACAGAGATGTAACCTTTGATAAAGATGCAACACTTAAGAGATCAAGGAAATGCCATCATGAAGAAGTATATGAAGAAGAACTTGTAGCTCCCAGAGTTGCAGAACCCGTGAAGGAAGTTACAGTTAACCCTGATGATGAGATTCCAGAAGATCATGATATGATAGAATCTCAAGAACCTCCCCGAATGACGATCTCTCACAAGAGAAAGCCAGCTTGGGTGAGAGAACTTATTCAATATGGAGAGAATTATGGTTCCCCAAAAGGAACCATGTGACAAAGCAAGAAACCTAAGCCATTCTCCAGCTATATAGCTTTGATGTGTGATCTCATAGAAAAGGAACCCACTTGCTTTGAAGAAGCCATTCAGAAGAAAGAATGGGTGGATGCCATGACAGAAGAATACCAGTCCATTATAAAGAATGATGTATGGGAAGTAGTTCCCATACCAAAGAACAAAGATGCGGTATCTTCCAAGTGGATATACAAGATAAAACATGCAGCTGATGGAGGTATTGAAAAACACGAAGCAAGATTTGTGGCTCGTGGTTTTTCTCAAAAGGAAGGTATTGATTATGAAGAGACTTTTGCTCCTGTAGCCAGATACACTTCTATCAGAACCATCATAGCTCTTGCAGCCAAAATGAAGTGGAAGTTACACCAGATGGATGTGAAAACAACCTTCTTAAATGGCGTTATTGAAGAAGAAGTGTATATAGAACAACCACAAGGGTTTGAAGTTGAAGATAAGAAGACTCATGTCTGCAGGTTGAAGAAATCTCTATATGGGCTGAAGCAAACTCCTAGAGCTTGGTATGGCAGAATTGATAGTTTCTTGACAAGATTGGGCTTTACCAAGAGTAAAGTTGATTCTAACCTTTACTTCAAGCTTATGAATGATGAGCCAGTTATATTGCTATTGTATGTGGATGACTTATTCTTAACAGGAGAAGAAAAGCTCATCACAGAGTGTAAGAAGAAGCTCGTTGCAGAATTTGAGATGAAAGACCTAGGCCCGATGCATTATTTCTTAAGTCTTGAAGTTTGGCAGAGCCCAGAGAAGAACTTCCTTAACTAAGGGAAGTATGTAATTGAAATACTGAAGAGATTCGACATGTTAGAATGTAAAGCCATGAACACACCCATGGAAACAAACTGGAAGCTCCTATTTGATACTTCTTTAGAGTTGTTTGATGCTACTCTATAAAGACAGATTATTGGTTCGTTGATGTATTTGACGAATACGAGATATATTCTTTGTTGTGAACACCTTGAGTCGGTATCTGGTGGAGCCCGGACGTGTTCACCTTGTAACTGCAAAGCATGTGATGAGATACCTTAAGGGTACGTTGGATTAGGGTCTCTGTTATAATGGAGATCATGACTTCAGACTGTATGGTTATACTGATTCATATTGGGCTGGAAGTGCTTCTGATAGAAAGAGCACTTCAGGATGTTGTTTCAATCTGGGGTTAGCCATGACTTCATGGCAAAGCAGGAAGCAATCCAATATTTCTCTCATCACGACAGATGAGGAATACATTACATCATGTTCTGATAGTTGTGATAGTTGTGAAGCCATATGGCTTCGAAAATTGTTGGCAGGTCTCTTCAATCTGGAGATGGAAGCCACTGTGATTCTATGTGATAACCAGAGTTGTATAAAGATGGCGGAGAACCATGTGTTCCATGATAAGTCGAAGCACATAGAGATCCGGTATCACTACATTCGTGATATGGTGCAGAGGGGAGCTATAAAGCTCCAATATGATGGCACAAATGAGCAGGTTGCAAATGTGATGACCAAGCCTCTGTCTCGTGTGAAGTTTGAATACTTTTGAGACAAGTTGGTGTTGTCTGAAAGGACCTCCCTCGAAAGGGGGAGTGATGTTGATGATACTATAGTATCCTAACCAATAGCGAGTAGCTCCGTTAGGATTTTATATCTTAGGGGATTGATCATCCCTGGGAAGATCCCGAAGGCCCGGTAAGGATGGTATGTCAGAGTACCTGTGCATGTATATGCCATTTTTTGTCAGTAGTGGTAGCTCCGTTAGGATTTTATATCCTAGGGAATCTTATGATTCCTGGGCAGATCCCGAAGGTCTGGTAAGGACAGTCTGTTAGAGTACCACGTGGTAACTTGTTAGGATTTTATATCCTAGGGAATATTATGATTCCTGAGCAAATCCCGAAGGTCCGATAAGGACGGTCTGTCAGAGTACCACGAAATGTTGTTGTTGCACTTGCCTCATTATGTTGCCATATGTTGATGATGTTGTATCAGCCTCGTGTTGTTGATGATGTTGTTTCAGCCTCGTGTTGTTGATGATGTTGTACCAGCCTCATGTTGGTGATATTATTGTTCTAGCTTCATGTTATTAATGTTGATGTTTCAGCTTCATGATTATGATAATGATGATGATGCTACTCCAGCTCCATGTTGTGGATGATGATATTGATGATGCGAAAAACTTCCGATGATTTGTAGATGTGCCAGTCAGTGTTCCAAATGATGATGATGATGTTTCCCTCTCTTTCTCATGATGATGTTGTATTGAGTTATGTCAGTAGAATACCCTTCTCGTTAAAGGGGAGTGTTGAAATATTGTAACTTCGAAGAATATTCTAATTATATTTGAGTTATTATCTTATAGATCAAATCCCCTTTGTGTATTGATCATGTCGGGTCTTGTATAAGACCAAATCCCCTTTTGTGGATTGGTCAAACCATATTTATATTGTGGTATTTGTAAAGTTGGCCCCTAGGGTTTATAAAGCGGTTTTAACCACTCTTGGAAGAAGTCGGTGTTAATTTTTGAGCTATTATCAGGTTTCTTTTCAATTTACTAGATAACAATAGCATAGGTAGGATCACTGAGAGAAACACAATCATAAGATACACAACATTTATCCTAGGAAACCCTCATGGGGGAGAAAACCCAACAAAACTTCCTTAATACAGATAGCCAAGACAATGTCAAGACAATAAACCAAAACACTAGAGAATATCCAACACTGAGCAATGGGCCTCTCTCTCCCTTCTTCTCCCAACTACAGCTACCAAACTTGCACACTAGATGATCGAATGAGTGAGTGTGATAATGAGGTGTTGGCTTCCTTTATTTATACAAGCTGGCAGGCGCTAGAAAGGTGTCTCTTCACTGGGCAGGGTCAACTTGTCTTCTTAGTGGTTAAAACCACTTTAATTAGGCTGACTTCTCAATTTGCATAATATATTTAGGGTTTGACCAATCCACAAAAGGGGATTTGGTCAATTACAATGCCCGACATGATCAATCCACAAAAGGGGATTGATCTAATTAATAATGACTTGGAATTGCATGCAACAAACCTGTTGACCGCCTATTCAGCTAGGGGTCAACTCATGTGCCATGAAGTGTTCATCTATGTTCCAGACAGTATTGGTTCTACTTGGGCATTTGATGCCCCAGCACAATTTTTGTAAACGAAATTTCCGCACCCCTGCGTGGGTTAATAATGTAATAAGTCTGCATGAGTCATAGATAGGTCAGGTACCTTGGGATGTTTCCAATAAGGGAGTTCCTTTCACCGAGGGTTTTTTATCCTCAGGTTGTTAGCCGGGCTCCCGGGCCTCGTTGACTTCCCTTGAGTTTTTTCCTCCACACATGCAATAATTTCCTCCAAAGTGGTGAACGGCGTCTTAATGGTCTCGTCCTTTGGTAACCTTTGTTTAGGAATGATGTAAATGACCATGCCAGACATTGTAGAAAGTTTCGCGGAATTTCGTCGAGTCTAGATAGGTTTTTTTTAATTAATTAAATTATTAATAATTTAATTAATTAATTATTTTTTGAGCTAAATGATGTAAAAACTCGGTCTTGGGATTTTTGATAGGGGTATTTGTGCTCAAAAGAAATGGAATAGCACCCCCTACACCCATAGACCAAGTTTCAGCTCAGTCGGACAAGTTTTACTGTGTCTAAGTCCACTTAGAGTCAGAGTCAGTCAAAAACARCAATTTTAATTGCTAAAGTGACATTAGTCAAATGTCAAAATCTTTGTAATTTTTGAGTTAGTGAGTTAGTGGTAAGGTGGMAATGAGCAAGTTAGACCCCCCTAATCTACCCAAACCCATCCTAACCACTTAAAACCTTAATCTACCCACTTAACTTACTTTTACACCCTTTTTACCCTTGCCCTAAGGGGAAAAACGACCCCCCTTAACCCAAACCTTAATCATTTGCTTTAAAACTTTGTGTGGGCCCCTCTTATGAGAGGTGCGCCTTCCTAAAGCTCCACATCACTTCTTAGTGGACCCCACGTCCCACCTCAATGCTTGTGTGGYGCCCCTCCTCTTCTACCTCAYGCCCCTCCTCTAGCCAACTCATACGTTTGAGCTTTGGCACTTGTTGTGGGCCCCTCTCATGAGAGGTGCGCCCCCCTTAGCCACTTATCCAACCCTTTGAGGGCCCACGCCCTTACAACTCATCAATCCATGCTTGAAACCCTAGATAGGGCGCCCCCCTTCTAGAGATTTCCTCTTTCTCTCTCTAGCCAACACTTGGCATCCATCAAAGGCCCCTCACTTTGCCTTTTTGGGTATAAATGAGAGCCTTCCTCACCTCTTTTCTTCACCTTTCTTTGAGCTATTGTTATGCTGCTGAAATTTCATTCCACCTCTCTTGCTCTTGTCACCAAGCCACCCACTCACTGCTCTTGAGAGTTTTGGAGGAGGTACAACTCCAATACTCTCACATTTTGGAATAATAGAGAAAAGCTTTGGAGGATTATGAGGAGATCTTTGAGTATTCTGGATTTTTTCTACACATGAGGTGATATTGTGAATTTGGTTTGTGGTGTTGTAGCAAATAGATCTTGAGTTCAAAGTATTTTGCTTAGGTAAACTAATTGAAGAGTATCACTTGTTAGTTTATGTTCATCTTGAATAGCTTAGGATTCGTAAGTATTTTGTTCTAGGTTTTATTCAAGATAACTATCTATTTCCATACTTCACCACTCTCTTGAAGTTTTGCAGGTCATCTCAAAGGACGCATTGGGATAGTATTCGATGAGGAGTCTACCCTTGGGCCCTTCTTACACTCCATAACTCTTTCTTATTGTCCATTTTCTTTCTGCATGCATTTCAGCTTTGTTTCAGCATACTAACACTCTTAGATAGGTCAATAATATCACATTTTTCTTGGAGATTTTTGTATGAAAATTTTCTGTGTTAAAGCAGAAAATTTTCTTTGACTTTTGTTGTGTTTTTCAGCATTTCCAGCAAGCTTTTGTTTGCTGGTTTCTGCAGAAACTTACCAGCAACAAGGGGAAACTCTGCCCAAATTCGTCCACAAGCTTCAGCCAAGACATATCTTCAGTGAGTAATGAATTTCTAACGTTTTCCTAGTACATTTTTGTATATTTTGTACTATTTCACTAAGTTTTTCTTGTATATTTGTAAAGCTAATTCATTGCTGACACCTTGGGAGTGTGCTTGGCCTAGCCAACCCCCCAAAATCGTCTTGGCTTAATTTGTTGTTTCATTTCTAAGTTATAAAATCAATTTTTTATTTTTTTTGGTTAATATTGCTAAGATAGTTTCTGCCTGAGCAGTCGGCCAGGAGCCTATCTGACATTCTCTCTCTCCGGATCTCCGGAGCTACGAGAACGAAGATTGAATGCCCTTCTTTTCTGTGCAGTTATATCTTAGGGATATTAATCTAATGTGCCGGCACCTTGGGGGAGTCATCCCCAAAATCGCCCTGGCCTAAAGGAAACTTATTTTTTCATTTTTGTTATTCGTATTTGCCGACACCTTGGGGGAGTAATCCCCAAAATCGCCTTGGCCTTAAGGGAAATCAATCTCTAACCCATTTCTTTTGTTATTTTGCCGACACCTTGGGGGAGTCATCCCCAAAATCGCCTTGGCTTTAAGGGAAATTAACTTTTGATGAGTTATATGCTTAGTAGCTAGAAACATCTTTAGTTTTCATCATTTGCAAGTTTTATTTCCTTCAAGTTTCTCATTCCATATGCTCACGCCCTAATGATGAATGGTTTGATAGCTTAGATACAATCTTAAGTAGTAAATCTCATCTTTTCTCAAGTTATTTTGCCATTTACTTATCTTATATGCATATGATATGGAGATCTAAAATGTCCACGTCCTAGTTTTGTTGCTCACGTTTTGGTTCAAGGTTAAGTACATACTTCTATGAGCTTATGTCCTAGTCTTCACTTCAAGCACATCACATGTCTTATGCGTATGGTTAAATATTGCACGTGTTTAGCATCTTTGAGCTCAGGTCTTGTCAATGGTTATAACATCTTAATGCTCACGTTTTTCTTTACTGCATAATGCTCACGTCTTGCACATATTATCTTATGCTCATGGTTAGATGTTGCATGTGTTAAACGTCCTAATGCTCATGTCTTTGTTCACAGTTAAACATATTATGTCTTGAGCTCACGTCCTACTTCCTTTTTGCAAGCACATGTTATAATTTTGAATGAATGAAATGTTGATGTGGAATATCTCTTTGAAGCTCACGGCCTAGTTAATGATTTGCATGTTAAACACTTATTGGAGCAGACACGTCCTAACTTCATTTCAAGTACTTTACACTCACGTCTACATTCTGCAAGTGCTCACGCTCCATCTTTCATTTCAGTTTTACTTGCAGTTACATGTGAATGGTTCATGGTTTATGGTTCAATATCTTGCAACGTTCCTTTCATATGATGATGAGTTGATGGTTTAATATGTTGCTACATTTACTCTACATGTTGATATGCTATTGATGGTAAATTGACACACTGCAATCATCGTTTTACACTCATTTTGCCCACGGCCATGCGCTAAAAAGATAATTTTAAAGGGTCTAAAACTTGTTTAAAAGCAACCCAACACACCTAAAGACCCACCCGCGGGTCCTAATAACTTTTAGTAACATATAGGGGCCTCATTCTTCTGCCTCCACCATCTAAAACGGGTTTGAGGGACAGTCCAAGCGGTAGTGGCGGGGGACCGTCCCATGGTTTCGTTGGGGAGATCCCGCGACTGGACTACCTCTTACTGTGCGGGCTGACTTTGGAAGCTAGGGTAAGGCCTCGTTAGCCTTACTATCTTGAGCACCGGGCAGTCATTTGGCCAAGGGAGGAGGAAGCTTGAAGCACACACCTAGTTAGGGGGAAGGGTGATTAAAATCTATAAAATCTTTAAACAAATTACAACACCTAGTTGCATAGATCACTTGTATATGTTTGGGGGGATTTAGATGTATTGATAGGCAAACATAACTTGTGGAATATCTCATTGTTTATCTATCTCTGTTGCAACTATATGTTTATGTCCTTCCTGTTTACATGAGAAATTAAGTACTTGTTGAATATCTTATCTATTTGCTTATTATGGTGTGGACCAAGTAAGTGATTGAGTATCCCACTCGGGGAGGCATCACTTCCTTTGGTCCTTGAGTGCTTTTGTGATTGGTTGCCAGTGAAGGCAGTCCAAATGGAGTAAGTGCCATTTGGGGCATGCTTGGCTTATGTGTGTAAATCGTTTATATCTTGTACATCTTGTTACATTGATGTATCTTTGTATCTGATTTGTATATCTTGTATCTGGTACATCTTTGTATCTATTGTATATCTGTGTATCTATCTTGTTGTTTCTCTGTATCTTTAGTATATGTTGTAAACATTTGTAACACTTAGACTTTCTTTGTATAGTTGTATCTTGTGGTTTGGGGTAGCTTAAACTTGTGTCAACTGTAAAACTATTGTAATTGAACCACCCTCAAACCTTAGTCGACCCCATTGCCCAACATAGGCACTAGTCTTAGTTGACTTAGGAAAGGAGCTGACTCTCATAATAGATTAGACTTGCACTTGCATTGTTGCTTGTCATCATAGGCTAGTTTTCCCCCTTTGGCCTATAACAAAATAGAACTAACTCCTAGAATATTAACTTAAAATTAATTTAGCAACTAGGGACTACCCCCCTTGGCTTCCCTAGGAGTAAGCATAGAAGGAAGAAGTTCCAGTCAAGGTGACAGTGTGGACTTGGAACTTAGACATTGTGTCTCCGAGGGCACACTAAGTGAGTTGGACTTAGCTCACGTTAGCAAGTGTGCATTAGGACGGCAAGAAAACCCACACTCGCATTTAGCAGATCTAGTATTTCCTTTGCATGCATGTGTATTCCAGGTTAGATCTAGAATTATAAAGATCAATCTAAAGAGTTTTGAGCAGTTTAGCAGTGTTTTGCTTATATTCTAGTATTCCATTTATTGTAATTTCAGTCTTTACCATTAGTGCAGTAAAGAGCGTTGTTCTGGCAGCAAAACTATTTGCATGCAGTGAAAACAAGCTTAAAACCCCAAACATTATGAGAATAAACTAAACCGGATCCAGAATCCTTGAAACCGCATTCAGAAACCCAAAGAAACTTCACTCAGATAGCCAAATCAGTGTTTGGGATATTTCAGAGAAGATGGTAAAAACCCAAATCAAACCTAGTCCTGAGGCTCTCCCATCCAGATACAAGGATAGGACTTAGTATTGACCCTGTAGGAATACCCTCCTTAGGTTGGGAACCCTAGCCTTAAAGTGTAGAGGCAAGGCCACTGAGGTGACAGTGGGTGGCTTGCCTATCCGTTGCCCCAATCTCTCCTTCACAGGGCAGGACTTTCCCTTGTGAGAGTTTGAGAGGTAACACTCTGCTGTGAATGGAATGTTTCAGAGCCTCAAGATTCATTAGGCACAATTTGTGCTCTGATGCTACATAAAGCTTAAACCCCCTTTCCCTAGTAATACTACTTAGTGTATTGTGAAGGCATTCCTGAGAGCAATGAAGATGAAGATGATCAACAGGAAACCAACCATTAAAAGTACCATTTAGACATTAGTAACAAGGTAATCTTTCCAAACCAATCTGTCAATGACCAATAACAAATAATCATGAGGGCTTCATCTCTGATCTAAGAAGTCTTGCTAATTTTCAAGAAAGAGAAGAACGCATAAAGGAGGCAACAGCATTCCTGTACATTGATATGATCTGCATATTATGAATGCTATAGTGTGAGGAAATAGTACCTTTTTCTTGGTCACTTTGTCAATGAACGGATAAACCATCTTCCATGCTGCCCAGAATAGATATGGAACATGAATCATAAATAATTTTCCCAGCCGCTCTGGATAACAATCCTGTCATATTAGAGATGTCTTATCATCTTGAAGTAATAATAAATTTTAGCATTTCTCAGAATCCTGCATACTCACATGAAATCTATTCCATAAGGCATGCAAAAAACATTCTGAAAGTTAACACACTGCTCGGCGAGTTCCAAACTGGATACTATATAATTTGTTTTGTAACACAGTTTCCATTTAAAAATTTGATCTTTTACGTTAGTACCTATTTAAAGACCTTCTGTTCACTACAATGGAGTCATACCAAAAACTACTTCCCACGGACCTTTGCAGAAACCATGAAAAGAGGACAGACTAAAGCTGACCATCTCAAAGAACCATTGGTGTTTTCGGTATCATCATTTTGTTTCGAAGGACCTATTATGTTCTTCTGAATTATCCAATGTCACTTACACTTTCAAGGAACTTCAGTATCAATCTCATAATAATCTCTCAGTTATTTGCAAGAAAAATAGATATTTTATTCTAAAATTGAGAAGTTTAGGCGGCCCACCAATAATGATGACGGGTACCAAGGTACTGAGTATGAACCAACATGGTGCAAATATATGTGTTGACATAAAAAATTCAGCTTCAGTTTCAAGTACTCAGAGAGGTAAACCAATATTCTGGTTTTGATGTTCCAAAAGCACCTCCAGGAAAGATAACTCAACGGACAAACTACATGACAGATCATATGCTATAAAACATGCCACTGAAAAATCTGGCAATTATCAGAAAGAAAATAAATTTGCAATTCATACTTGTCATTCTAATCTAAAGTATCTCCTGACTCAAAGAGATCCATGGTCTGAATCACAAGTGGATGAGTACATCAAAAGGAGCAGGGTACTTTGGAAGTCTGGAGGCCAGCATCAGCTTTATCTATGTAAGTATCTTCAGTTTTATCAATTTAAATGTTCCCACTACAAGTGAATGCTCCTAACTTCCATGATGTCATAGATATTAGGCACACAAGTTGTATACCATCCAATCCCCAAGACATACATGAAACATGATCAGGAATGTAATGCATCTGGAGGAAGGAGGAGATTCCATTCTTCTGAAACCAATGTTTATCATATAAGTTGAATCATAATCATAAATACTTCTGATCATTTTAAAAATCCAACTTTATAGAACATGCTAGTACTCCAAATGAAATCACGTACTGGGAGGAGATATGCCGATGCTTATTTGTCCAAAGTTTGAGTTTTTACCATGCTTTTTATTAATACATTAATTCCTCACGTAATTATATGCCTTTCTTTTTTTATTTCCTTTCTTGTTTCTTCATTTCTTCCTAATCAATGTATGTCAGTTCATAATAATGACAAGAACATCTCAAACTTCGCATTTTTTCCAAAAATATGTTTCTTACTTTCCATCTTCTTTTTGCAAAAGATAGGCCAACAACTGTTGAGTTTTGGGGTACCTTGGGAAGTGGTCCCCTTGTGGTTGTGTCTCTCTAACCAAAAGAGGGAATTGATTAAACCCTTGTACTTTACCTTTTGTTCTAATTTCACTTTGACTTAGGAGATTTAAGTCAAAAGTGAAATTTTGTCACTCAAGGCAAAAGTGACAATTAATTCACTTTGTGGGTGAATTAAAGGACATGAGGCAAACTTAGGAAACTTAACCAAAAGTGGGTTTCTAAGTGAGATACTGGTGAGAAGATCTCACCCATTGATTAGAGATGGCAAGAGATGATCTTGGCCATCAATCTCTAGGTTTGGCTAAGGATGGCTAAAGAAGGGTGAAAGGGGCAAGAGAGGCATTCATTCTTGTTTTGTTCACTTGGAGAGTTTGGAGAGGAGCAAGGAGATGAGAATGGAAGCATTGGGTGGAGCTAGCATGGGCGCCTTCATTCATAGAGGGCGCAAGGAGGCTTGAGGCTTCATTTATTTGTGGTGTGTGCTATTGCTTGGTGGAGGAGTCAGGACGCACTTGAGGAGAGAGGGCACAAGCTTGCAGGCACATGTTGGAGTTGAGCTATTGCAGATTGGATTGGTAGAGGTTTGAGAGAGAATTCAAAGGAAGCTTTGCATGCAAGGGCTTCTCAAACAGCCAAAGAAAAGATCAAGGGTGCATTAGTGGTCTAGCTTGGACAACAAAGAGGAGGGCTCACTTCTTGGGCACATTTCCCAAGGAACTTGCTAGCAACGCTTGAGAGGAGCTTGCTATGTGTACAAGTTCCATTGTATTTGCTTACTTGTTGTATTCCATGCTTGAGACACTCCATATATATATACATATACTCTAAACTGGTTTTCCCCGGGGGGGGTTTGTCAAAGGTCACGTTGACCAAAAATTACACTTGTTCATTTTTCATGTATGCTTAGTTGTATATCAGCAATAGGAGCTTGTAAAGATCCTAGAGGAATGTTATTTGTTTTATGGTATTTGCATGTGCTAACATCAGTTCTAAAACCACTTGCAAGGGCACCTTAAAAGAGCACTTAACCATCAGTTTGAAGGGAGTTTTCTTGGCAGAAATTTCAGACCTGTTTGTTGTCCTAAAACAGCAGCAAGGACAGATTTGATAAAGTAAACTTAGAGCCCAACAATAGGTCAAAAGACAGACCTGTTGGGCAGCCTCCTAGTTCCTCAAAAATCTACATGACATGGGTGAGCTTTGAGCTTTACTATGCCTTTTGTTCTTACATTATTTCCTCATAATGATGTGCCTTTCCTTTTTTAGTTCCTTTTTTGTTTCTTCAATTTCTTCCTAGTCCAATGTACATTAGTTCATAATAATGATGGGGCATTAAAAATATGTTTCTTACCTTCCAGAATTCTTTCTTTGTACTTTCCGTACTTTAGATCATCATATTTTTTCTGTAGATTGGAGATGATGTACATACTTTTGAGCTTAATTTTTTAATAAATGACAATGGATAAACTTTATGCAAAGCAGACCAGAATGTGTTTCAGGCTGTTGATGAATACCGCCAGGATGACTCCAAGTCTAACAAGACTTTAATTGAACCCCCAAGTAAGTGTAATCAGTGAGAATCTCAATTTCCACACCCCAGAAATAAAAATGATACTTTGAGATGATGGTATTCGTATCCGACCTGTTGAAGATCATAACCTTGGTTTTGCCAAGGTTGACAGTCAACTGACAAAGATCACAAAAACTAGATAAGGCATCAAACTATCTATGTAATCCCTCCAGGGTGGAGGATAAGAGGACCATGTCATCAACGAAGAGGAATATGTATATCAAAACCTGGTGAAGAAGGCAGTTGTCCCTTGGCTGGATATGTTCTCAAAGAAAATAATCTAGCTCATCAATGTATATCCCAAACAATGTAGGTGAAAGAGGACAACCCTACTTTACCCCAATGGTGCTCTTGATAAAGTTTGACACTCCATGAGCTGTGCAGAGTCTACCAAGGATGCACTCCAAACCAACCAAGGTTGACTCCAAATGCAGCATGGGCATTGGACTTGGCCCGATATGCAATCTCTTATAGAATACCCATACAAAACATTCAACAAAAACGTATCCTACTTTAAGGCCCAAGAGACTATTTATAGCTAATATTCCCACTTGTACTTTTTTATATTTTACATGTGGGATAAATGGTTTTACATCATAAATTTATTTCAAGCAAATTTTACTCTAGCAACTTTAACTTCTCTTACAAAACTCCTTGCATACAACCTCTTATGCCTCTTGTTACCCCCTCATATTGCACGAGGCATTTTTTTGAGATTTTCATCACATGGCAGGATTTTCAAGATAACATATAGGGTTGCTGATGGACTCAAGGTATACACCTTTGCTTTTGGATCAAAGATGATGCTTTGCTTACTTGAGTTGGTGTTTTGGATTGGAGGAGATCCATTGCTCATTTGTGATGGATTGCCATGGCTTGATTCTTTCTTCATGGTTGCATATCTTTGGTTGATGGAGCTTTGGGGTTATGAATTTATGGTTTCACTTGATGCCTTGATGGATAGTTGTGAGATGCTCTTTGGTGTTATGGTATATTGCTATCACAATATTTAGCACCTTTGTGCAAAGCCTTTCACAAGGGCTAAGACAAGTGTAACATGAAAGTTTACCACTGTCACCTTAGCAATCACTTCCCTCGTTTTAGTAAAGGATGAGATCCAACACAAGGAAGGCTTCCCTAGTAATCTCAAGGAATCCAATAGCAAGATAAGATCAAGTCTACATCCTCCTATATTAGCTACTCAAACATACCACCACTAGATCAAGGTTTTCAAGGTAAGTATAAGGTGGTTTAATGAAAAAAATTCTTGATTTGAGTGTGTGTGGTATCTAAGACAATTAATGGTGTTTAGCAAGTTAAAATAGGTCAAAGAGATATCCCAGGACCCAAACACTAAAATCAAAATAAAAGCTATGTTTGTTGCAAAGCTTGTGTAAAAGATGATGATTTCAGCCATATATCAAGTCATAACAGAAGCAATAAATCAGCCCTCCAAACAAGTTAAGTATGCAATAAATTAGGGATGAAAAAATACAAGTTAAACTAGGGTTTTGCAAACAACTTCTTGCTGAAATGATCAGAGAATATAACAGCCCTAACCATGCAAGACGTCAAGCCCTAGAGGGCTGAAAATCAAATCAGCAATGCAATAAATGATAACAAGATGCACTTCAAGGTAAAAATTGCCAGTAGACCCTAGACATCAAGCACATTTATGGCAGAAAATTAAAGTAAGATTACCACAAACCCTAATTTAACCCTAGAACAATGAAGGAGAACGGTGAATTTAGATTCTAAGACTTGCTAGAGGGAGTTAAGACTAGTTTCATTTACTCCTCTTGGGCATATGGAGTCTGTTG
>ML777295.1:1206917-1229581 GCA_009831015.1 Picea engelmannii | reverse complement strand
GAAGAAATCGGGACCGTAGATCCCCAAGGTCCGTGGGAGTATCTGGACCATTGGTTTGTCCACATCCAGGGAGTAGTGGGAGAGTGTATAGTGCGGGACAGGTCTGAGCCGTCAGATCTTGGTCTAAATAGCCAACAGTCGTTGGATCTGTCGAGAGTTGCACGAGGTTTAAAACATCACGCGAAGAGCAGCAGAGCGAAATTCCCGAAGGGATTGTATCGGGATATCGGCGTTCGGAAGTTTGGGAGTCCGGAGGACGAGAGTCCGGGCACTCGACATCAGAAATCGCAAAACTGCGAAAGAATCTGAGTCGTTCGTCTGAGAGCGAACGTCTGTCGCGAGATCGCCCATATCAAGGATTCGAACATTGGGAGTCATAGAGGGAAGTCTTTCAACTTCACGAGCGGTGAAGTCGCGAGAGGATCAGGACCGTCCATCCGAGGAGGACAGGTGGCAGAGATCAAGGGATCTCACGAACTCGGAGGTTCGCAAGGTAAGAGCCCAAGGGTTGGGTGCTCCAAGTCGTGAGTGGCGAAGTCGCGAGGAGCGGAGACAGCTGTTGGATCTAGAGAACGGGAGAACCGTTGGATCAGGAACCCCATCGCCTATCACGCGTTCGGGGGTTTAGAGGTTGAAAGGAGTCATTTTCGACTTCACAAGTAGCGAAGTGCTGAGAGCCAGGCACGAGAGAACACATGGAAGAACTTCAAAGTGGAGCCCGCGTGATTGACAAGCGGACACGCGTCACCTGGAGAAGGGAGTCAACGCTCCGTTGACTTCTCGCGTCTCGAGGATTCGCGGGATAAGAGCATGAGAGCTCAACCCTTTGACTCGCGAAGTCGCGAGTAGCGAGAACGCGAGAGGGAAAATAAATATCGCTTCTCGGGGTTTCGTAAGAAGAGAGCGCAAGAGTTGGGTGCTCCAAATCACGAAGTCGTGAAGTGCGAAGTGGCGAGGAGGAAAATCTGAACCGTTGGATCCAGGAATGGGAGGACCGTTGGATCAGAACTCCGTGGAGATATCGTATATCGGGAGTTCGGGGTTTCGGAGGTTGGAAGGGGTCACTTTTGACCGTAGAAGTCGCGAAGTGTCGAGAGCCGAGGCTCGTGAGAACACGTGGCATATCCATCAGGTGGGGCCTGCGCGATTGACAGGTGGGCACGCGTCGCCTGGAAATGAGTCAACACTCTGTTGACTTCTCGCATCTCGAGATTCACGAGATAGGAGCACAAAGGCTCAACGCTCCAACTCGCGAGGTTGCGAGTTGCGAGAAGTGAGAAGAGGAAGTCAACCATTGCTGACTTTCACGTGTCGAGATTTCGGAGAAGAAGAGCACAAGAGCTCGACGCTTCAACCTGCGAGGTTGCGAGTAGCAAAAAGTGTCAAAGGGAAGTCATGCATCGCATTTCCCTGAATCGCGAAAAGCTGGCTTAAGCGCGTAGACACGGGACAGGGTCATGTGGATAAGACCCCAAGGGGGAAACCTGCCACTCACTAGCCCTGTCGGGGTTCGGCGTTTCGTCGTGTCGAGGTTTGCAGAGTCGAAAAACTTGACGCTCTGGTAGTGCTGAGTCGTGAAGAGTGAAAGAACGCCATACTTGTTTGGCCTGTGGTCGCGACCCACGATCACATGGAAATGGACAAGGAAGGATCTAGTCTATGCTAAGACCTCTGTAGGTACTTTGGGGATTCTGATCCTCGAGAATTCGAAGAAAATTTTGTTTTCTTTAAGTGGGTATCTGACACAATTGTTCTTGTTTTCAAGATGCATGTTTTGATTCTTGTTAATGTTTAGTGTTAACTTCACAATGCTCGGGAAAAAAAACATTACTGCCTCTATTTCTTCCTTAATTAGTCCTCCATGGCCATCTCATTAAAGGTCCATCCTTGTTGTTCCTCCTATCAACCCTCCAACCTTACTCATTGCTCATGAAATTGCTTTTAAAAGAAAAAATTACACCTACTTCCAAAAACTATATACTTTGTCCACATTTTCATCCACGTGTAGATTTCTCTCACCTAGCCCACAGTGGAAAAAAACACTTTATGCGATGTGAAAACACTAGGAAGGAGAGAGTCCCAACATTGATATCTCTCAACTAGCTCATAGTAGAATAAACTGCCCTCTACAATGTGAAAGCATTGGGAAGGAAAGAATACTAATCCTAGTTGCTAGCCGATTTCTAGTGGGCTTTGATAATTTAAATCTCATTTTTTCCATTGCAATCCTCTGGTTGAATTATTAAGTTGGAGTGGTTGATGAATGCAATGGGTGGAGCTCTACTACACTCCCCAGCCATAGCAACCCTGTTGGGATGCTCTTGCCCACAATTTCCCCTACTTTTAGAAATTAGTGTTAGGTATGCTCATTCCCTCTACTGCTTCATAAGCCAATGTCTTCGATGTAATAATTTCTATTTCATCTTGTACCTTTATCATCTTTATGTTCAAAATAATGGAATGGTCCATTTATCAGGTCTAAACTTTTGGCGTCCTCCTTTAAGATTTTTGTCACTTCTAGTCTACAAGCAATGGTATTAGTTACCACTTCAATCTTAGATAAATTTTGCATGCAATGTAGGGGTCATCACTTACAAATTTGCATCGTTTTTGTAATTCAATGCATATGTGTAGTTCGAAGTGGGACCATTGTAATTGGCATCTAATGTTGTATCATTTATAGAAAATTTGAAGTTAATGTTGAAGGATGGCAATGCAAGTTTTAACATAGCTTATATCTTTTGAACTATAGGATGTTAGAAGATGGTCAACCAAATTACCAAGCCCCCAAACGTCTCTTAGATTGGTTGGTTGGTAGATATTCCACTGCAAATTTTCTTGGGAGTGGTGGTCATAGAGTAGATTAGGAATGGGAGAAAGCATTTGATTCAAAATGTTGAGCATGAAGAGTCTAGAGAGAAGTTTAACCATGGTTTGTCACAAAAGTAAATGAAATTAATTTTTTGGGTATGGGGGATGGATTTGTTGGATCCAAAATGGACTACCATCAATAAGGAATTAGAAGTATTTAAGAACAAGAAAACTCTAAAAGAGTGTTCCCTACAAAAAGCACATAATTTTTTTTCCTTTTTTAGTTGTTTACATGGAAGCAAATACCTCAAGGACTCTGGGGTATTAAAGGCATGTCACTTATAGAAAATGGGAATTTGTAACTTACTACCACTCACTACATTTGTCCCAACCCTTGATAGCATCTTGTCAAATCATTCCAAAACCAACAAACATAACTATAATATATGAAACTAACGAAAAGGGAAGAGTGGTCGATGGGGAAGAAGGACTAGGTGGTAGATAATATGTTGGCAAGTACAAATGTAAATACATGCACAATTTACATGTAGAAGAGGATAGGTGGCCAAGGTTTTCAAGGTTTGGGTCAGCAAGTTTTGATGATGAATTGTTTTTCAAAGTGTCACTATCTTAAACAATGTCTTTGACATATTTGTATTTTGGAAAAAAATATATAATGTTAAGAAATTAAATTTGAATATATATATATATATATATATGTATGTATTAAAAGAAGATCATTTTAATATTTATAAAATTTTCCTGGATGGGGTGGACGTCAACGGGACAATTCGATCCCACATGGAGCAGTTGTGGCTCGACACAAGGAGTGCCACGAACACGACACGTGATGGAGGTCATGTGCAGATGGCATGTAATCGATCGTCTATTTAGCATGGAGGAGGTGACAGATGATGGTGAGGGCAGTTCATATGGTAAGAGTATTCATTATGAGAACTATGGTGCATAGTAGGGAGTTGGTACAGAGCTCTCATGCTCAATCGTGTTGAAGCATTTGGAAGGAAAAAGGAGTCGTGTCATATGTTATTACTCCGAGTGGGAAGAAGGTACATGCAATATTTTCATGATGGAGCTTGGGGGGAGGAGACATTATGGGATGGTGAATATGAAGAGCTTACTAGAAAATGAAGAGAAAGCCTGCAAGACCCAACTAGTGACGAGGAAGGTTCTTGGTTCATACGTGGGGCCTCCTGGTGTGGCGAAAGTGATAGTCTGAGTTGTTGACAATGGTGGAGGGAGATCTATCTCTGTTTGGTTTGGGTTTCTGATGGCTCAAATAGGGAGTAGAAAAGGAAAAATTTGACAAGGTGGGAGGCATGACAAGAAAGTGTCATCCTCTAGGGGTCTCGCCACCAATACATAGGCAACAAGAGAAGCTCGGTCTATCGGAAATCGATTTGTTGAATTGTGCTCAGAGGAGGAGGAGAGAGTAGTAGAAGAAGTCAAAGGTCGGGTCCATGAGTGGAGAGGGGAATTGTCAGATAAACGGGTCCTGGAGGAAGTAGAGGACTGGGTCGATGATCCTTTTTACTCCAAGAGTAAGGAAACTGAGTATTTAGAATTGCAGAAACCTATTGAATTGTTAAATCCATGGTCCAAGCATTGCACTGGACAAGGAGAAAGCAGTGAAACATCCTCCACGTAATTCACATTTTAGAGGGAAAGTTCGAGTTCTTCTGCAAATCCCAATTTGGCATCAAGTTCAGGGTGTCATTGGCTTCTCAGGAACCTGGTAAGTGTTGATGGGAGGAATGGAAAAATCTTCACTCAAACATTTTTTAACTTCACTAAGCTTGGTGAGATGGGTGGGATTATCACCCTAGGCTTATAGCCTGTCAAAAATCTCAATTAGACCTCAAGAATTTATTATTGGATCTAATGCTATTATAAAATTTGTATGTTTTTGTATGAAAAAATTAAAATAGAAAATGTGCTTGAAAAATGAATTTATAAACAGTTGAATAAGAAAATGCAAGATAACTTAAATCTTAAAATTATTGTACAACAAGTCTAATAAATGAGAAGAAATCAATATGAGTTACAACTAAGTTTATCTTTTCAAACCCCTGCGAGGGTTTGGATCAAAATTAGACTTAGAAGTCTAAGATGTAATTTGACTCATATATAGACAATTGGTATCTCAAAAGAAGAAGACTAGAACTGAAAACTGAATTGGATCAAACCAAGCTACAAGTGCATCATAGGTTTGACTCTTCAAAACTAGCATTAATCAACACTGAAATTAAATCCAGAACTTCTAATTAAGACTAAACAGACTTTTAAGTTGAATGAATGACCTTTGGAGCATGTCAATAATCAATGCTTCTCATTCCTTTCTTCACCACCTTTAGAATAACCCTATTGTCAACAAGATAACTTAGCTCTAAATAAACTCATAAATGAATGAATGAATAGATATTCTCGGTTAAGGCAAGAGCAAACCTTATCAAAAGTATCTCTCTCTATTTTCTCATGTCCTTCATTTTTCTTGCTCTCCTCCTTTTATATCTTCAAAAGTAGTTTGATTAGTTTAACTACTTTTTGGTTTTAAATTTAACTAACTTTAGTTAGGAGAGGACAACTTTATTTTATAATAAGGGTAAATAATAATTAATAATTAATAAGTGAGGTCTCTCTAAGTCCTTTTTTTCTTTATTTTCAACATTTCCCTTGCAACTCCAAAATTTAATTGAATACCATGCATATATCATCATCATAAAATATACCAAAAGTAGTCAATATAAACATGTCACATCATCAAACACTTGTACCTCCCAAAAATATCATAATGACGTGATATTAAAAGTTTTTAAAAAATAATACCATGTGTTTGTTGTCCAAAAAACATGCATCAAATGTCAAGGTAGAAGTGTCACCATACAAACTTTAAATAAATCAGAAATAATATTTTATGTTTGATGTTGCATCTCTTTGTTTACTTCCCTCTGAAAGAGTATCCATGTGCTTTAGTAGTCTTGATCAACATACTTTATGCTTGAGATCGAGGTTTTTTTGACTGTATGGATGAGGCTTTAGATGATTCAAAGCTTGGGGAATTTGCAAGTTGTTTTCCTCTATCCAATTGAGGTTCAATAGGGAGCACTATATAGTTTGAAGGAACTTGGATAGAATGGGCCATAGAAGCAACATATGCAACATGAGGCATAGAATGCATAGGAGGAGGTGGTGGCAATGGGTTATATGGCCATCGGGCTATGCTAGAAGGAGGATTTACAAGAATATTTTCCTAGCCATCATTGGTCGGCTACATAGGAGGATCGGGGAAATCAACAATACTAGGATGAGGTTGCAAGGGAGGAGCCACAAGAGCTTGGGGTGGTGGGAAGGCAAGGTGTCCAATAAGGTTCAAGCAGTTGGTTTGCACCAGATAATTGAACTTTTTTGAGTTGGCATTAAAGCATGTTGAGAATCTCATCCTTTTGTTTCTTCCTTGCTGCCCAAAAACATTGGGAACTCTTCCCCCTGGCCCATGTTACCTCTATTTCCATTGTGGTTACTACCGCGACTGAAAAATCTCATCTATATGCCATCATCATAACATTAGTGCAAAATACTGAAAGCAAGATACAAACTCGGCATGATAAACATCAATTACAATTTGTTCATCATGATTAAGTTATGTCTATGAGTAGCACAATCATTAAGCATAAAAGGGAAAGATGAATGGATAAATAAAAAACAAAGGAAGAAATTCCATAACTCTACAATCATCCAACTTTCCATTTCACATTTCAAAATATGAACTTGAAAATCTTCTTTAAAACACCTTTGTATATAAAAAATTGTCTTTACTTTTAAACATATGAACAAGGGAATGCATGAAAAGGATATATATATATATATATATATATATATATATATATGGATATATGGTTGGGAAGATTATAAAGGAGGTGTAATTTGCAAAAAATGATATAATGACAAGAATGAATGGGAGTTTGTGTTCAATGTCTAAACTCAAATATCTACCAAGATGAAACCATCTCAAGCCATTAATCACAAAACCATAATTTCTCATGTTGAAACAAATACCCTTTTCATAATATACCATGTTGTCAAAAGAACAATTCTTCTTTGTTCATAACTGAAGGCTAAATATGACGCATGCCTTTTTATTTACATAGACAGGGGGGAAAGAATGTAAAAATAATTTTTTTATATGAGTGGGATAAAGGTGAAATAGTTTTATGAAAAGTGAAATGTATGAGGGGAAATGTCAAGTCTATGTAAAAACTTGTAATCTCAGCAATCACTTTTCACCATTCCAAAACACATATTAAACTCCACATCTCACAAAATAGTCGACAATTTCCAATTTCTTTAGTTCTCCAATACCATCCAATAATGACTATTTAGGTTTGCAGATTTATAACACAATGAAGGTATGTGAAACGAGCCAATGTGTAGTCAATAGGAAACAATAGGTTCATTATTACCATCATGGAAACCCTTTGACAACGAGGAAGAATTGTATGACAAATACACAATAAAACCCATACAATTGTATTCCTTGTGGTAACAACAAGCCAGACATATCGACATGACCTTAGTAAAGTCGACCATCAACAACATATGTCGAACAAAATTATATATGCAAGTTAGAATTATTAAAACAGAGTTGAGGCCTGAACTCATTCTCTAACAACAAACAAAGATTTAATACACCATTTTCCCAACAAAATGAGCTCGGGTTCAAAACTTGGCTATGAACACAGTTACGTGGAAATAATCCCAATCAAATAATCAAAGGGGAATGAGACAAAAGGTACCCCTTAAACCCTTAGAACACAGGATAAAACAAATGATGAGTTTGACTCTCGCTCTCATCATAAGTTTTTTTTTAAGTCAAAATAAATTCGATTTTGAACCCTGGTCTTCACATTTTCCATGACAAAAACAAGCCCAGGTTCGAAACCTTGATGGAGACATGGGTTGAGGGAGAATGGCCATGAAAAGACCAGACAACATGTGCCCACAAGTGATGAACTAAACCCTCACAATACAACCGTTGAGATTTATATCCAAAATCTTTAATAGAGAACCAAGTTTCACCACCATTTCTTAAAAAAAGAGTTTGGGTTTGAAACTGCATTATTGCATGTGCATACAACAGTAATGGGTTTGACCCATTCCTTCACATTTCTCGATTATTAACTTTATAAACAAAATTGACACATCCAATATGGAAAATGATAGTATGAACAAATAAACAGAGATTAATTTTGCATCAAATAACCACCATTTCTTTACAAAACTTTATTCTCAAATGATTTTCTTAGGAAGCGAAGGAAAGAGAGCTTTCACACTCACAACTAGCCAACCAAAGATGACACTTAATCATTTACTAACAAATTTATATACAGAGGATGCTTAGGAGCTGGTTTACTTATTGTATCCAATGGTGAATTTATACCAGAGCCAAGACAATTGCCACAACAACCAGGCGGGTTTGTTCGTCAGGTCAAGCAAAGCTCTTCTTCATAGACTGAAACAATACAAATGACATGAACCCTAACTCATCGAAGGGTGGAAAATCATGGTCCAAATCAACATTAAATATTGTGTCTCGTCGAATTAAAAGCATGGCCAACTCACATCTCATATCCTGTAACATCCCCACTATAATCCCTAATTTAATTAATGCTTGTGTAGATATAATGTGTGGCTACGGCCAAAGCAATGTAATATGTGAATTGTATTTCTATGTTTTAATAATAAAAATATGATGTCAGCTGCTAAGGGAACATGGACAAGAGATGGGGGCTAAATTAATCCACAAGAGTGGGGAGAGTCTAGGATAATGGCCAAGAGGGGTCCAAGGGGGAATTATCCATGTATATTAATTCAACCCATTTTCCTAAAATTGTTATTTGTATATTAACCTTCCCATTTTTCATTGAGTGTTCCCAAGGCCAATCATTGAATACATGTAAGAGGGTGGGTGTGAGTGGTCACATCCCAAAGTTATTGGGCACATGGGGGTTGAGTACGATTAGCTTGGGGAAGAGTGTGAGTCAATAAAATCAAGCCAAAGGAGAGGACATTCGTATGGGTTGGGGACAACAATTTTACACATTGAGTTTTTTTGCATGAGGAGCAAGTAGGAGAGCAAGAAAGAGAGCTTGAAGTTGTGCAGCTATGGAGGGTGAATTCTAGAGCAAGTTGGAGCATATTGGAGTGTATTTGGAGCTAGAAATTGAAGAATTGGGTTGTCATGCCTGAAAAGTGAACTCCTAGGCGAGTTGCATTGTAACAGTAAGTGTTTTTTGTTGGTTTCCTGGTAGTTTTCCTAGCAGCAAGTTCCCTTGAGTTCCCATCTAAGAGATTCCTAGTTACATGTGCCAAAGAGACCCTGATAAATGAATGGGACGCCCGAGGGACTGAGATCAATGAAGGGTTACATTCCTTGGGTTGGGCAGGTCAAGAGGAAGAGAGTTGGTGGAAAAACAGGATAGATGTAGGAAGATATCAATGGGTTGTGAGTTTATGAGTTTTGAGTGGATAATGAGAGACCACCCTCTTTTGTGGATTACTAGCCTCAACTTGGGGGTGACTGGATGTTAATATTTGGAACAATCAGTCTATGGTTGGGTGGAATGTCTATCCCAAGCAACTAGTTGCATAGATCTTGTTTAAAAGATACGTGTTTTATCTTGTTATTGTGTTGTTTACATGTGTTATTGTTGTGCATGAACTCTGTGTAAATGAGAATGATTTATATGTTGTTTTAATGAGTTGTTTAGCTGCATTTCATGTTGATTATTAGCATGTTGTAGATGCTTCTATTTTATAGTTTTAGACAGTAGCTAAATATTTTTAAATTTGTAGCTAAAAGCTACAGGAAATTAGTTAGTTGTAAATGAATTAATTTAGTTAGAAAAAATTTCGTTTTTATGAGTATTTTGCACCGTAATGTCCCTCAGATAGGTTGGGGGACGTTACATTATGGTATTAGAGTGTCTGGTTCAAACATTGGGCTTGTATGGGCCAAGGTAGTTGTGAATTGGTGAATTTCGTTGCTTTATACGTTGTTTGTGATGGATTTGGGAAAATAGAGAAGAACATAGCAAAATCCCCAATTTCGTGCCCCAATTTCGTGAGTGAAATATGGGTTTAGATGATTCCAGACAGTTTAAGAGGCTCCATGGAGCCAAGTAGTAAAGTTGCAGATTGAAATTCAACCTAGAATGGTCAAAATTTGAGTTTTAATTACCACTTGTAGAGTTACAGGCATTTTGGTGAATTGGCGATTGAGATCCCTTTTGATCTCGAGATCGACGACCAAGATTAACCTTGATAAATTTAAAAAAAATTGTAAAGGTTCGGTCATTTGGAAGGTTGATCAAATCAAACGACCAAGATTCAATTTCAACATTTGGAAGTTGAAGGAGAACGACGGTTTAGATTCACCTGAATTGTGATCAATATTTTCTAACAGCAAGGTTCGACAATAGAATCTATCGACGACCGATGGTTAGATCAGAGAGTTTGGCGAAGTGTTGTAAATTCACCAAGAGAAAATGTCAATGGTCGATGACTGATGGACGGGTGTCGACGGAGTTGGATGAAGTTGATACAATCAACGACCAAGATTCATTTTAGGGGTTGTGAAATGGATGAGATCGACAGTCTAGATCAATTAGAGAAAAGTAAAAAAATTGCTAAGTGTTAAAGTTCACCAAAGGAAATCATCAACAATTGATGGTCGGGTCGGTCGAAATGGCAAAAAGTTTGGTTCAACCATAAGACATCTTTGACCACCGATGGTCCACTGTTGGGGGTTGGCTGAATCCACCGAAGTTTTTTTAATCACCGATGGAAATCATCGATGGTTGGTGGTCGGGCATTGACCGATTCAGCGAAGTGTCTCAAACAAGCAACAAAAGTCGTCAATGACAAATGGGTCGGTGGTTGGAGTTCGGTCGAATTCGACGAAGTATTTAGAATCAAATAAGAGAAGTCGTCGATGACCAATGCACCGATGATTGGGTGTTGGATGAATTCAGTAAAGTGTTCAGGTCGTTCAAGAGAATTAGTTGATGGCTGATGGGGAAAAGAGGATGATGACATCATCATCCACGTGTCATGCCACATCATCCAACATAAGTGGTTGATGGTCGATGGTCAAGTCAGATGATTTTGGAAAGGGTATTCGAAAATCATCGAGGATCACCAATCGACGATGGTTGATGGTCGAATCGGTCGATTTAGGAGTTGTGCGCAAATCAGTCGTCGGGGAAATGGGCCAATGGTCGACGATCGCATCGACAGATTAGGAAAAGTGTTTTGTCCATCCAAAGGAAAGTGTCGATGGTCAATGGCTGATAGAATCAAATCAACGATAGTTGTTTCTACTAATTTGAGATCAACGGGTAAGATTTAGAGGGTTGTTAACATAGTAAAACAATCAATTTTATGCGATTTTTTGTTGTTTTTGAAGGTCATTAACTTGCGGGGCATTTTTTAGGGCCTAAACGATGTTTTTAGCAAGTTAAAACCCACAAGGACAGAGTGTATAGTGTACCTTAGTACACTTTGTCTCTGCGGCTCAAATAAAAGAACTCGAAGAGAGTTACGCAATGAGATAAATGGTTTTCAAAACGAAGCTCGTATGAGAAAGTTACAGCCAAAATAGTGAAGGTAAAATTTTGGCACCAGTTTTACTTCTAAAGAGCATAACTCCATGCTTAGAAGTTAGTTTGGGGAACATGAGTAGTCAATGAAAATATTATGACCCGTAGAATCTGGTGGTGGAGTCAGATTTGGGTTATGGGTATCTGAAAATGTGATGGAAGAGAAATAAGACACATGTAGCATGTAAGGGTAAATTGGGTAAAACGACCTAAATTTCTCTGGACCATAACTTTCAGCTCAGAGCTCGGATTTGAGAAAACAAATATTAGTTGGAAAGGTCTTGAGGAGTAGAAAATACATGTTAACCCAAAATTTTGATTTAGATGATAAAAATTCTCAAAAAATTAATAAATAGATTTCTATAGTAGTAAAAGAGTGGAAATTGCAGCATGTAATTGTTGTAACTTTTCACTCAGAATTCAGTTTGAGGCATGGTTACAGTTGTTGGAAATTTGTTTGAGAGAGGAATGCATCAAGTGAATAAAATTTTGAGTTGGTGCAATGTGTCCTTCATAAATCAATGAATAAATAATATGTATTCTAATGGAAGGAATGTTTTATGTTATGCATGTTTCCAACAATGATTACTGCATGCACATTTATTACAGAATTAGAGGTACAGAAAGAAAATTTAGTTCGTATATGAGGACTAGAGTGATGGAAGATTCTCATGGATTTTAAATCCATGAGGAAGAGGTTTGAGGTCTTCATGTCAGCATGGGGAATGCTGAGACAGAGTCAAATGGAAGAAGAGATAGGCAGGATCATGTCGCTATGAGAAGCCTTCATAGAGAAGTGCAGAGCTACAAAGTTAAAAATGAAAGAATCATGAAAGCTCAAGAAGAGATACTTCAAAGTTTGAACATGTTGCATAATAAAGTCAATAAGGAATCTGGCACCAAGCAAGCATCTAGTGCTAGAAAAGTGTTAGCATCAAGATCCCATAGCAAAAGGGATGATCATGGAAATGATAGGCAATCAATAAGCATGAGCAAGCACCATCATTCTCAAAACTAGTCCACTAGAAGGACTCATGCAAGTTCAGGGCTAGGGAGAAACCCAAGTGTCTCTTTTGTTCGGAGGCAAAGGAGAAGGCCTAAGGCATACATCTTTCAATTGTGAACACATGAAAGGAGAAGAGGTTGAAGCCTGGCTATTGGAAATGAAGAAATATTTCCAGCTACATGATTACCTCTCCCAGGTAGAAGCTAGAATTGCCACCTACCACTTGCAAGGAAAGGAAACCATGTGGTGGGATCAACTTAAGCAAGCCAAGAACCTTGATGACAAGAGGATCTCATGAAGGCATTTCAAAGGATATTTCCAAGAGAAATATTTGTCCGAGCATTACTATGAAAGGAAGATGAAATATTTCTTTGAACTCAAGTTGGGAACCATGACAATGGAGGAATATGAGAAGTAGTTCTTTGAATTGTTGAAGTATGTTGACTTCATCAAGGTTGAGAAGGTCGGAATCCAAAGGTTTCTAAGTGGTTTACCCTCCTTCTATGGTGACAAGATACAATATGATAATCCCAAGAATTTAGAGGAAACGATAAGGAGAGCAAGGCACATTTATGAGCAAATCAAAGGAAGACCAGTTTTCCAAAAATCTTGGAATGATAAGATGAAAGGGAAAAGGGAACAAAGGCAGAAAGGTTTTAAGCCGCCCTTTTTTAGGAATAACACCCAAGAAAACTAGCAAGGTCAATCAACCCAAAATGAGCACAAGAATGCAGATTCATTTGGGAAAAGGCCAAGGCAACAACCTGTTCAATGTTCAGAATGTGAGGGAAATCATTTATATAGGGACTACCCTCACAAAGGAGAAAGAATGAGGATTGTCCACGACATTCAGGAGGATGAAACAGTGGAAGACATGGGAGGAAGCATGCCAATGATTTATGCATCCTTAGACAACAAGCAAGTTGAATATCAATCCCCCATGATTGAAGTGGAAGCTAAGATCAATAATGAGCCCAAAACAATTTTGATTGATTCTGGAGCTAGCCACAGTTACATAAATGCTAACATTGTTGAAATATTTCACTTTAAAAGAAGTAAGCATAAGCAATCTTCGTTAGTTTAGTTAGCCACATGGGATAAGAGAAATATCAACAAGTTGGTTAAAGATTGTCTGATAGACATGAATGGACTCAACACAAAGGTGGATGTAAACATCATACCATTGGGTTCATATGATTTTTTAATTGGCAAGGATTGGTTGGAAAAACACCATGTTTCCCTAGACTGTTACAACAAGACAATCACATGTATTGATGAAGAAGGGAGACAAGGCAAGATTCAAGGCATTCTGAGAGTTGTAGTTGTTAGAGAGATTTCAACTATGCAGTTGAAGAAGAGTTTAAGAAAGGGATGCTAGATTTTTGCAGCCCACATGGAAGAGGCAACCAAAGATAAAGTGACAAGCTTTGAAGACCATCCAGTCTTGAAGGATTTTGAAGATGTTTTTAGAAAATTTTTGGATTTCCACCAAAGAGAGACATTGATTTCTCTATTGATTTGGTGCTAGGAGGTTCCCCAGTGTCCAATACACCTTATAGAATGGGCACGCTAGAATTAAAGGAGTTGTAGATGCAACTTGAAGAGTTGTTAAAGAAGGGGTATACACGCCCAAGTGTGTCACCTTAGGGAGCCCCAGTTCTTTTTGTAAAGAAGAAAGATGGAACCTTAAGGCTGTGTATTGATTTCAGATAGCTTAACAAGGTCACCATAAAGAACAAGTAAACTTTTCCAAGAATTGATGACTTATTTGATCAGTTGAAAGGTGCAAACATATTTTTGAAGGTTGACTTGAGATCAAGTTATCATCAAGTAAGGATAAAAGAAGAAGACATCAACGAGACAACATTTAGGACAAGGTATGAACATTATGAATTCACGGTAGTGCCATTTGGACTATCAAATTCCCTAGCAATTTTTATGTGTTTGATGAATGGAGCGTTCAGAGAGTACCTGGACAAGTTTGTAATTGTGCTCCTAGATGATATACTCATCTACTCTAGGTTAGAAGAGGAACATGAGCAACATTTAAGAATGGTGTTGCAAGTTTTTAAGAGAGCATAAATTGTATGTTAAGCTAAGTAAGTGCATCTTTTATCAAAAGAAGATTCACTACTTGGGGCATATAATTTCAGCAGATGGGATAGAAGTTGATCCTGAAAAAATAGAGGCCATTAGGATGGCCAACATCAAAGAATGTCACAGAGATTAGATCATCCATGGGTCTTGTCGGTTATTACCGAAGATTCATAAAAGGATTCTCAAAGATTGCAAGTCCAACCACTTCTTTGCAAAAGAAGGGAGTGAAGTTTGAATGGACTTCCAAGTGTGAAGAAAGTTTTCAGCAGTTGAAGGAAATATTGACAAGTGCACCCATATTGAAGATTGCAGATCCAAATGAAGATTTTTTTGTGTGCACTGATGCATGCAAGGAAGGGGTCGGTGGAGTTCTTAGTCAAAAGGATCATGTGTTATGTTACGAGTCTAGAAAACTAAAAGAGCATGAAAGAAATTATGCTACCCATGATCTAGAGTTAGAAACGATTGTACATGCATTAAAAAAGTGGAGGCATTACCTTATGGGTAAGAAATTTGAGTTGAGAATAGACCACTACGGTCTGAAACATTTGTTTGGACAGCCAACACTAAATGCCAGACAAACTAGATGACTGGAATTTCTGAGTGAATATGACTTTGAAATTATGCATATAAAAGGTAAGGAAAATCAAGTGGCGGATGCACTCAACAAGAGAGCTCATGAAGTGCATGTTGCAACCATTAGCATGTACATAACTGATCTAAAAAATAAAATTATTGCAACAACAAATTTATATCAGCAGTATGTAAAAATAAAAGAGATATTACAACAAGGTAATTTTCAGTAGAAATTAAATTTTTATGAGCTGAAAGAAGATGGAATTCTTATGTATAAAGGAAAGGTGTATGTGTCGAATTATAGTGAGCTAAAAAATACAGTTTTGAAGGAAATGCATAATGTGTCATATGTTTGGCGCCCAAGATATTAGAAAACAATTGCAGCTGTAAGAAGCCAATAATTTTGTCCAGGAATGAAAAATGAAGTGGCTAATTACATAGTCAAATGTCTAGAATGCCAAAAAGTAAAGGCATAACATAGACACCTCGCAGGGTTGCTACAACCATTGCCCATTCTAGAATGGAAGTGGGAAGTTGTTACATTTGATTTTATTACAAAGGTACCATGAACAATGAAGCAACATGATTCCATCATGGTGGTGGTGGATAAATTGACTAAGGCAACACATTTTATTCCTATGAAAACTACACACAAGGTAGAAAATATTGCAGAAATTTATATGAGAGAAGTTGCTAGGCTACATGGAGTGGATAAGGCAACAGTTTCGTACATATATCCAAAGTTTACTTCCAATATTTGAAAATGTTTGTTCAAGGTTTTTGGAACAAATTTGAATCCCAGTACATCGTATCACCCAAAGTCAAATGGGAAAACAAAGAGAACCATCAGGATAGTTGAGGACATGCTTAGAATGTATGTGATGGATCAGCCATGAAAGTGGGAAGATTATATTCATTTAGTTGAATTTTCCTATAACAATGGATATCGTGCCTCATTGAAAATGAGTCTGTTCGAAACATTGTATGATAGAAAATGTAACGCACTAGTGAGTTGGGATAATCCAACAAACAGAGAAGTTGTTGGGCCAGAATTGTTAAAGGAAATGGAAGAGAAGATGACAAGGATAAAAAACATAATTTAAAGGTTGCTTGGGATAGGTAGAAAAATTATGCAGACAAGAATAAGGTATTTAGATATTTTAAAGTGGGCAAACATGTGTTTTTAAAAGTGAAGGCAAAGAGAAGTTTGCTAAGATTAGGAAGTTTCCCGAAGTTGGAAGCGAGATATTGTTGACCTTTTGAAATATTAGAAAATATAGGGCCAGTTGCATACATGCTAACATTTCCTGCATCCATGAGAGTGCATAATGTATTTCATGTGTCATTATTAAATAAATATGTGCCTGACCCTAACCACATAATTGATTGTAATGTGATCTAGGTGGAGCACGAAGGAGATTTCCGGGTGGAACTAGTACGCATCCTAGACCAAAAATTCAAAGTGCTCAGGAACAAAGCCATAGGGATGGTAAAATTTCAATGGACATGTTATAGTCCTAAATATGTTACATGGGAGTATGATGAAAACACGCGGGTAGAGTACCCGCAAATTTTTAACAATTTTGAAGAAAATGGAATGCAAGACTCCATTTTGAGCAACTAGAGTTCGAAACCACATCTCAGAGTCCTAACCAACTGAATTGGGGACCTTGATAAATGAATAGATCATTCCTTGGGTTACCCTTATTAAACGGATGGTACATCCCTTGGGTTAACCATGATAAATGAATGGTGCATTCGTTGGGTCGACGAGTTGAGAGGAACATGAGATTATGGTTGGAGTTGTTAAATTGCAAAATTTTATTTCTAAGTATTGTGATGTAAATTTACATCTATATGTGTGTGTGTGTGTGTGTGTGTGTGTATTGACATAGAGTGCACCGAGGACAACACAAAATTGTAGGGGAGGGGGATTGTAACATCTCCACTATAATCCCCAGTTTAATTAATGCTCATGTAGATGTAATGTGTGGCTACGACCAAAGTGTTGTAATATGTGAATTGTATTTCTATGTTTTAATAACAAAGATGTGATGTCAGCTGCTAAGGGGACTTGGACAAGAGATGGGGGATAAATTAATCCACAAGAGCAGGGAGAGTCTAGGATAATGGCCAAGAGGGATCCAAGGGGGAATTACCCATGTATATTAATTCAACCCATTTTCCTAAAATTGCTATTTGTATATGAACCTTCCCATTTCTGATTGAGTGTTCCCAAAGCCAATCATTGAATACATGTAAGAGGTTGGGTGTGAGTGGTCACTTCCCAAAGTTATTGGGCACATGGGTGTTGAGTACAATCAACTTGGGGAAGAGTGTGAGTCAAGAAAAGCAGGCCAAAGGAGAGGAAATTTGTATGGGTTGGGGACAACAGTTTTACACATTGAGTTTTTGTGCATGAGGAGAAAGTAGGAGAGAAAAAAAGAGAGCTTGGAGTTGTGCATCCATGGAGGGAGAATTCTAAAGAAAGTTGGAGCGTATTGGAGTGTATTTGGAGATAGAAACTAAAGAACTAGGTTTTCAGTCTTGAAGAGTGGACTTCTAGGTGAGTTGCACTATAACAACAAGTGTTTGTTGTTGGTTTGCTGGTAGTTTTCCTAGAAGCAAGTTCCCTTGAGTTCCCAACTGATAGATTCCTAGTTGCATGTGCTAGACAGACCCTGATAAATGAATGGGATGTCCAAGGGGATGAGATTAGTGAAGGAGTACATTACTTGGGTTGGGCAGGTTAATAGGAAGAGAGTTGGTGGAAAATTGGGATAGTTGTAGGAAGATATCAATGGGTTGTGAGTTTATGAGTTGTGAGTGGACAATGAGAGACCACCCTATTTTGTGTATTACTAGCCTCAGATCAAGGGTGAATGGCTATTGATATTTAGAACAATCAGTCTATGGTTGGGTGGAACGTCTGTCCCAAGCAGTTAGTTGCACAACTCTTGTTTAAAAGATAAGTGTTTTATCTTGTTCTTGTGTTGTTTACATGTGTTATTGTTGTGCATGAACTCTGTGTAAATGATAATGATTTATATGTTTTTGTAATGATTTGTTTGGTTACATTTCATGTTGATTATTAATATGTTGTAGATGCTTCTGTTTTATGGTTGTAGACAATAGCTAAATATGTTTTAATTCGTAGTGAAAGCTATAGGAAATTAGTTAGTTGTGAATGGATTTTAATTTAGTTAGCATAAATTTTGTTTTTATGAGTATTCCACACAGTAATGTCCCTCAGATGGGTTGGGGGACGTTACATATCCCATATGAGTTGCAAATAAAACTTTGGGATATTACTTATACCAAATACATGGGTTAAAAAAAATATTAATTGCCCACATTCTATGTCAACAAGCCATAAATCATACCATATGTAAGTGCTTGATGCCAACTCAACGCAATAACAAATGAAATTGTATATACCTCATAACTTATGCCATGCGCCTATGCCAACCTTGAGGTCTATGCCTCTTTCAATTAAATGCTACCTCCACATATCATGTCAATGTCATACTTCATGACAATCATATCAATGCTTATGTCCATATGAATAGGCCAAGGTTCATACATTTGTGTATGGTATACCATATGTATTTAAAATTATATTGCTTGTAGAACCCTTTTTTTGTAAATAAAAAAGTTTGTATTACCTTAAAAATTTGTCATAGCTATACATGTCATTACATAGTTCAAAACCTTCCACTTGTTCTACCACATGTATGGAAACCAGAAAATGTGGCCTGCAAAACTTATGGACAAGCTAGTATACCAGAACCAGAGTCTTGCTACTGCATAATTCAACTGTAAATGTATCCTATCTAGACCTGAAAACATGACAGTAGGAAAGCTAAACATTTGGCGAACCCGAGCGACCATCATGGCAGAAAGTGAAGGCGAACAACTGACAACAAGTTGGGTAGTGGCTCTTTGCAGGATCATTTGACAAGGAGTCAAACAACATATCCAGACGATAGTTGAGGGCACACTGGCTTTGAAGATGGTCTGGCATCTCCAAACGCATATTGAAAATCAACTACAACTGATCCTCCAAAAATCTGTGTGGACTGGGCATATCTTGCTTAGATCATGTCCCTCCAAGGCTGGATGAAATGGTGCTTTATCGAACAAATCTAGATGAGTCTTCTCCTAAGCCAGGCAGTAATCCAATTATGTCTCGATGGCATCATTGAGCGACACACTAACATTTGGATTTGTCCCTTTAATTAAGTCATCAAGCCACTGTGGAGGGATTTCTTCCTCTATCACACAACCACCCATAGCGGTATTAGGATGGACAGGGGGGATGGCGTTGCCAATTGGTTCAGGTGGCCCAGTGGTGTCCTCCATCTAATTTGGAGGAATTTCCTCCTCTACTAGACAACCACCATAATTTATCACAGGGTTGAGAATTTGAGTCCTTGGCTCCAAATTTCTGAGGGGAGGTTGAGCATCATCGTGCCAATTCTGGGTAGAGTGGCGAGAGCCGACATGAATGGTGAATGGGTTAGGAGGCAAAGAGAGGTCTGAGGGTGGGCCTGTAGGTCAGTGTCAGGCTACAAAGGTGTAGTAGGTTAGCCCGCATTTGGGCTTTCCCCTTTCACATGGCATGGCGTAAACACAACCGAGTGAAATCGTGAGAAATAGGTTATAGGCATGCACCAAAGGGGAGATA
Source organism: Picea engelmannii (assembly GCA_009831015.1). NCBI lineage: Eukaryota > Viridiplantae > Streptophyta > Pinopsida > Pinales > Pinaceae > Picea > Picea engelmannii. Next base: position 1,209,729 of record ML777295.1, on the reverse strand, counting down.
AAATCAACAGAGGCGAGTGCTTGGCTTGAGCGGAAAGTGGTTTTAGGCGGGGTATGAAAATACGAGTACAAATGTAGGATCAAATAGCCATGGTGAGTGCTTACCTTCAAGAAAGCCAGTGAAATGACAGGGAGAGGCGCCATGAAGATTGAGTTGAAGTTGCCCTGTTGCCTCGTACCTTCTCCAGAGAGCCATAACTGGTGTGGAATGTGCACCATTAATCGTCCCTGGTTGTCTCAATGCATTATCTCCCTCACAACTTGAATGCTATGCATGGTGAAAGGACTAAGGGGGAGGCTGGCGGCGAGTGGCTTTAAATGCACTCGTCACATGAGTGCCAAGTGTTATCACATAGGATGTATAGGGGTGTACAAAGGTTCCTTATGTCATATTTAACCATTTGAGGGTAAAATCATGTGTCAAGTTGACCTACTGCAAACTCACAAGAAAGTTCACAGCGAATCAAGAAAGTACCTCATGCATTAATCACATATCATAATGCTTTGGAAGCGTGGTAAGGGGTATCTTATTATCTTCAAAGATTGTAGCAGGTTCTAAAAGGTTTCCCAACTTGTTCTACAAGTTTTAAAAGTTGAAATAAAATTTGAATGTAAAAAAACACCTACAGAAAAGTTTGCAGCGCGTGTTGTCAAAGGCGTTGCAAACTGGTAGTTTTGGGACAATTTGTAGCGAATTAGTACACAACAGATTCATTTTTTTCATCATAATTTTTAAATGTCGATCTAGGTTCTTCTTTAATTTTTTGTGGAGATGAATCATTATATTATTGACTTGCTAACCAAAAATCATCCTAATCCAGTTCGTTGTTTGGGAGAAAAGTTGAAATCATCACCTATAGAAAAGTTCGCAACGCATGTTGTCAAAGGCGCTGCAAACTCTAATAGTCTGATAAATCCGAGTTGTAGGAGGGTTGCCACCTGTCTGAGGGGGTTTGAATGGTTTCCTAGGAGGTATTTGGACATGAGGGACATGTGTTACATCACCAGATCAAGTAACATGACATGTTTCAAAAGGCATTTATCACAATAGACCATATCCAAAAAAATAGGATCTAGGTGGATTTTCTGTTTCACCTTGTTGTAACAACTCCTAGAAAAAAGAGAATCCAATTCAACCACTTTGGATTCAGCCTCTTTAGAGTATGAAGGAATGATACACTATAGATAGTAGTTTTTTTGTTGAGGAATGAGTTCAGTTCATGATCCAAGAGAGGAGAGAGCTTGAGGAGCAGTTTAGCTACTTATTTGTAAGCCCGAGGACCTGTTTGTAATCACATTTTCTGCCATTAAAGATCCATGAGAGTTGTTTATCAGATTGTATTCTTTGTTTTCCATTTCTTTTTCCATCCGCTTACTTGAATATATTGTAGGTATTGAATATCAATGGTTTTCCATGGGTAGTAGAATTCATGAGCTGCAAAGTATTTGCAGTGATTGCCTCCTTTCATGATTTTGGTTCAAATATTCTTTTAATTCATTTTGCAGAGAGGATCGATGCTTGATGAATATTCTTCTTAATGTCATCTACTCCATTCTTATGTTCATCATTATATAACCCTTTTTTCTGGTATGCAACTTGATTTCCTTTGATCTGTAGGGTGTTTATGACTCCATGCCTAATGGAATGTCTCTGCAGACAGTCCGATGCTCCCTTTCTTACTCAGTCTTGTTGATTCACTCAAGTATAAACTTGTTTTAATAATTTATAATCTGATGGGTATTAGGCTTACACCTACAATAGTCTAGGTGTGACTTCTAATGCTAACATTTTTGGCATCGTTGTCGGGGATGGAAATGAAGAAAATCTTCCCTAGGAGAACGACATAGCATAGATCCAGTATTTGATGGTGAAAAAGGGTTGGTTACATAGTTTGGACTAGGATCATTCACCTGGCAAATCCACTCCATGAAGGAAGAATCCACTGGCAACACTTATAGTTCAAATTTTCATATGCAATGGAAGATATTCTTGCTGGAAGGTATGCATTTTTTTATTCCTCTTATATACCTGGCTTTCCAAATCTTGTACTTGATAGAGAAGTATGGGAACCTTTCCTTCTGAGGTTTGGGGGAAACAAGCATGATCATCCTGGTGAGAACCTGTTGGATTTTCACGAGTGCATGCATATGCTAAATATTGACCACAAGAATGTTCTTATTAAAACGTTTAGATTTTCTTTGGAAGGACATGCTCGAGAGCGGTGTAGAAACCTCCTTGTTGCTAGCATTCATTCGTTGAAATATTTTCATACCGCTTTCAATTGTTATTGCAAACAAAATTATTGTGTTGATCTCCTGTATGAAGAATGTTGTATGGATTTTGATCTTTTATATAAAAGATCTGACAACTTTAAAGATCAGGGTGTTGGTAGTGAAGAAATTGTTCCTCACGATCCTCAACAAGTTTTCAATGTTTTTCAAAATGATACACTATTCCAAGGAATTGGAATAGAAGCAAATAATCAGACAAATGAAATTGGCAGCAGTCATGAAACTAGAAATGTGTAGAGATAGTTGTCCTTGAAACTGGAACAACATGAAGAAATAGTTGTCCTTGATCCAGTGGTAGCTGATTTGGATGATTTTATTATCCTGAGTTATGCACCTTTCAACTCAGAACAAAAGGATAGCAGAGTACTTAATGCAACAGATTTTGCACATGAGTTGTCTTATCTTCTGAATCAACTAGAATTTCACCATGAGCTCCATGACCCAGTAGTTATTTTAATGGATACCATTTTTCAGAAGGCGCCTTGTTAAGAACCAAACATCAATATAGCATATAAAAACCT
>ML777295.1:1183242-1201382 GCA_009831015.1 Picea engelmannii | reverse complement strand
ATAATGGCCTAAAGCCGACATAATTAAAATAACATTACTAATCTAAATTACAACTAATGGCCTAAAGCTGACATAAATAAAATAGAATTACTAATCTAATATGCCCCAATTAAGGGGTAATGAGCCAATATTAGGGCTTAACACACCTTATGTTGCATCTTTGGGTTTGATAAAAATTTCCAATTGTAAGTATGAACCGTTGATGAATTTTCTGCTGCAAAGGTTGTATTATTTTTATGCTTTCATCTGCAATATACAAGAAACTTGATTTACTAACCAAATGATTGCATGGATTCACTAGAAATCTTATTATACTTTAGCAAAGCAACTCAACTGTATAGACTAGTGTAGGAATGCATATAAATAAGCTTTCCATACAAGCATTTGGTTTGCAGTTGTTTTCAGTTTGCAGTGAGTGTTTTTCAATTTTCAATAAATGATTAGAGGTGCTCTCAAGGCATGAACAACTCTCAAGGAATAAACATGGATACAAATTGCAGAGATGAAATGGATAAGGGACTGGAACTACAATGTTCTTGGAGCCTCACAGGGAGGTCTCCATCCGTTATGAAGATAGATGTTAGTACATAGGATGTATAGGGGTGTACGAAGGATCCTTATGTCATATTTAACTATTTGAGGGTCAAATCATCTGTCAATTCGACATGCTACAAAATCACCTGAAAGTTTGCAACGAATCAAGAAAGTACCTCATGCACTAATCACATATCATTATGCTTTGGAGACATGGCAAGGGGTATCTTATTGTTTTCAAAGATTGTAGCAGGTTCTAAAAGGTTTCCTAGCTTGTTGTGAAAGTTTTAAAAGTTGAAATAAAATTTGAATGTAAAAATGCGCCTAGACGAAAGTTCGTAGCGTGTGTTGTCAAAGGCACCGTGAACTGGTAGATTTGGGACAGTTTGTAGCGAATTAGTACACAACAGAGTCATTTTTTCATCATAACTTTTAAATTCCGATTTGGGTTCTTCTGAAATTTTTTGTGGAGATGAATCATTATATTTTTTACTTTCTGACCAAAAATCAACCCAACTCGGTTCATCATTTGGGAGAAAAGTTGAAATCATCACCTACAAGAAAGTTCGCAACACTCGTTGTCAAAGGCGATGCAAACTCTAACGGTTTGATAAATTTGAGTTGTAGGAGGGATGCCACCTGTCTGAGGAGGTTAGAATGGTTTCCTAGGAGGTAGTTGGACATGTGTTCCATCACCAGATCAAGTAGCATGAATTGTTGCAAAAGACATTTATCACAATAGACAAGATCCGAAAAAATAGGAGCTAGGTGGATTTTTTATTTCACCTTGTTGTAACAACTCCTAGAGAAAAGATAATCCAATGCAACCACTTGGTATTCGATCTCTTTAGAGTAGGAATGCATGATACACTATAAATAGCAATTGTTTTGTCGAGGAAGGGGTTCATTTCATGATCCAAGAGAGGAGAGAGCTTAAGGAGTAGTTTAGCTGCTTATTTGTAAGCCTGTGGGTGTGTTTGTAATCACATTTTCTGCCATTAAAGATTCAAGAGAGTTGTTTATCACATTTTATTATTTGTTTTCCATTTCTATTGTCATCCTCTTGCTTGAATATATTGCAGCTATTGAAGATCAATGGTTGTCCATGTGTAGGAGAATTCATGAGCTGCAAATGATTTGCAGTGATTGCCTCCTTTCATGATTTTTGTTCAAGTGTTTTTTTAATTCATTTTGCAGAGAGGATCGCTACTTGATGAATATTCTACTTAGTGTCATCTACTCCATTATTTTGTTCATCATTATATAGCCCTTTTGTCTGGTATGCAACTCGATTGCCTTTGATCTGTAGGGTGTTTATGACTCCATGCCCAATGGAATGTCTCCACGGACACTCTGTTGCTCCCTTTCTTACTCATTATTGTTGATTCACTCAAGTATAAACCTATTTTAATAATTTATATTCTAATGGGTATTAGGCTTACACCTACAACATTCTAGGTGTGATTTCTAGTGTTAACACCAGGTAGCCCAAAATTGGTAGGTGTCACCCCATCCGGGGGTAGAACCTCACATTAAAGATCACTTCACATATATGCCAATTGCTATATCATGGAGTTTATAAACCAAGCTTAAAACCTGTTCCATGTATTGATTGTATTGTTCCTTGCCTCGTGAAAAATAGCATATATCAAACTCAAAGAAAATCACATAAAGCATATAAACGTTTTAAATGTTTATATATACAAATTTGCAACCTTTGATGCTTTGAAGGTGATAGTACAAGAAATAACCTTTTGCAAATTCATTTGATGAGTGCCATATTAATGTTTCTATATCAATGAGGAGCAAACACACTTACCATGACCTGCTTCTTTTGCAAATTTTTCATATACCGTATTTAAATGCAAACATGCATTTGCACCACCCAAACATCATAAGAATTCTAGAATAATATCACAACCAATATGATGATATGTAAACATGTTGTAGGAAATGTTATGGTTGAAAATATTCACTTAGTATGTTTTCTCATAGGGAACCCCACCTATTATTATTAAAATACTGTAAGTATATATATATGCCTTGCAATAATTTGCAGGTGTTTAATACTAGGTGGTGAATTTATGAGTCAACAGTAAACAAATGGAAAACCAGGGCTCTCCAAGCATGTTTGGTTATGCTAGATTCCCAATTGACGTTGATGAAGAGAAAAAGCAATCAGAGGATCATAGAAGTGACTGAGACACCAAGCCAAGCAAGGTGCAACCAACAAAAGATGCACCAGGATAAGGGGTTCGTGGCTCTTAGGTTTCCAAATATTTTCTTTACTTATTTCCAAGCAAAAAATAGCTATGTTGCTAGTGGTAGGGTCTGTGGTTAAAATCTCCACAAGTATAGGGTTTTCTGGTCAAGCCATAGATGGTAGGTTTTGAACTATGGACTTAATTCTATATAGGTCTACACTTTTGGTCTTTTGATGGAAAACTATGACATTATGCCAGTGTGTGGACTTGGTTTCCAGTTTTGGCAGGTCCCCCCAGCCTGACTATATTTTTTGTGAATATAATAGAATGCCTAGTGTTTTTAGATTAAATCTCTCTCTCTCTCTCTTTATATATATAATTTCATTGAGCAAAATAATTATTCAATATAGATGTTTATGTATGCTAAATTTAAATATCATAATGGTAGTTACAATGCTTATAATAGTAAAAGTCCCATGGCAATGATAGTCCTTGACTTTGCTTGTATGGAAACTGTAGGAAGTTAATAACAAAAATAAAAGTTAATCCCACACCAATTAAAAAAGGTTCCATGAAAAATATTAGTGTACTTGTTCAGTATTAGGCACGACAAAAGAAAATAGTTTACAAAACATTGGGAAGTAACATAGATTAAAACAAACAACAAAATAAGGTTCTCKCTATTTTTTTGGAAATAAATGTTATCATGGAAGAAAGGGTTATGTMAACTACCACTGAAAGTAAAATAAGTAGAAAGAAGTTGAAAACAATTGAAATCTAGACACAATAACACTAACCAACAAATGTTGCAAGGTAGAAGGCCTTAGGAAGCACAACTACATYTGGACTCTAGCAACAATGTTTTTGCAATACTTAAATGTATTTTTTAGTAAATTTGGGAAAATTGAGCCCCCCGGGGGGCAGCTCAATTGGCAAGTKCCATGAAAATGAAGTTCCATGAGGTTTCGAGTTCAACTCCCCCCGACTTACAATGTGTGCCGCGTATGGGGCCTCGTGGGAACACCTGGAGGTTAYAGTGGTAGCAGTTGGATAACACGGCCACGTGTAATGCGAGCACGTGCCCAACTAGTTGTTGATTCCTCYAGACATAAAAAAATAAAATAAAATAAAATAAAATAAATAAATAAATAAATTTGGGAAAATTGACAAAACACTCTAGCATAATTATATAATGTCGTTATAGCCTCATCATTGCACTATCACTTCAAATACATTTATAGCGTTGCTCATCCGACAAAATGCTCCCTTTGAGCACTGTGGCTTTATTAACAAAATGTTTGTTTAGAGATGCAAATTCTAGGATGAAATGTCACTTAAGCAACACACATTAACGATATCCTTAAAATAAGTGATGCATCATTTACTATAGTGATGTTTTGAAACAACTGTATCTGAAACTGTCCACATAATAAGAGACACACCCCTTACTTAAGCAACATGTTTTAAACATCATTAATTGTCTGTAAATAAACATTTATTTATTAAAAAAAAACAAAACAAAAAAATAGGGAAGATATTCAAACATGGATTCTATTGTCATTTCTGTCATTTTCAATAACATGCCTTTCATTGTGATCATCATATTTGTAAAACTATTATAATATATACACAACATTATCAATAAAGGAGTTAGTTAATCATGTAGCAAAAGGACCCTATTTTTGGCCATTGATCTTATAAGAATTTATTAGAAATTCCAGGAATTGTTACAATTCCACCATGATCTAAGTTTCATGCATGGTGGAATAATTCAGCTAGGGATTTTGTTCAATTATGAATCCACCCAAAGTGTTGAAAATTCGATCAAAATTTCACATCAATATAAACTCTAACTTCATGTATCACCAAATTCTAACAATTGAAGAGAAGTTTGTTACAATATTGTATGACTCCATTAATAAATGATGAAAAATATGAAACATTAATTATGTTTTTTACTATTTATTGATTTTTTAGGTTCGTAATATTCAAAGCTAAAAGATACGGGTGGCAGGCATGGGGGGGTATTTTTGACCCTGAAGGAAATCAAGGAACTTCATTTTCTCAGGGAAATAGTGAAACAAAAAATAATAAGGCTAAATCCCTATTGTCACGTCCCCACAAGAGGCCTTCCCAAATCTTATAATCGTGCACCTCTTGAGGGCATACCGCGATGGTTCTCACTTGACTGCTTGGGAACACCAAGGATACTTCATTCGGACTATGCCTCTTCACCTAGAGCATACCCATACTCTGTTCTAGGCTATGGGTGAGTCACACTCCTACTCTATTGCAACTCACTTTTATACTTAGACACTTTGTTAATAGCTTAACACTTAGTCATTTAAGAATACATCCATGAAACAAAGAGAACACTTGTGAAACAAACAAGAGACACATAGATACAGTGTGGGTAACACAAGATGTGCCTAACACCCAACTAAGTCTTATTATTGTGAAACAATTACAATATGAGCACTACCAGATCAGTTTACAACTTGCGAAAAGTTGCACGACTCGCCTCACCTCACCAAGACACTCATACACAGATCTGTGACACCAAGACTCATCTATCACAACAACTTTCACAACTCTTATGGTGCACCCTATATGTGCGCCCACCATAGACTCATTGTCTCTTCTATGTCACAATATTTCACACAGACCTGTTGGTTTGTCTCATAACATGCCTCACCCAGACCTGCGACAAAAATTCCCCAACTCCAAAGTCACCATACCTACTACTAGACCATCCCAAAGAATGTTGCCCCAAATTTGTCAAGAGAATCACCTCAAGATAGTAGAAGTCCTCCCATGTGTATGGCTCCTTGAGAGAGCTTGCCCCTCATTGTCTGAATCTGCCTTAGAACCTCGGTGTTGATCTTGCTCTCTTGGTTGTGCACCCTTGTTCTTTTATATGGAATCCAAACGTCACCTTTGTGAATCGTCTCATCCTTTGGGTGTGTTACGCCCCTTCGTGGACCAACACAGCCAAACAAACCAACGTGCCCCTTCACGGACCCACACGCTCAAACAAACCCATGCGCTCATCAACCTTTGTGTCCCTTGGGACAGGTGCATTCCTTGTGCCGACACACCCAAACCTATTTGGTGCTCCCAAACTTGTGCTTTTCCTCATGCTTGGGCAAGCCCCTTGGTGTGTTCACGCACCCAAGGCGTCGACTTTCCCAACCAGTGGGACTCTTGGGCGCAAGAGCAACCCCAAGTTTCATGTCCTTAAGGACTTGGGCAAAGGTGCCCATGCCCTTCTAGCCGAGGACCTTACATCCTCCGCCACCTCAATTCATTGTCATCCCTCGCAACATCCACAAAGCCTATGATCTCCAATCTTCGTCCAAAATTGTGCTCCCATCACAGTGAAGTATGCTAGAAACCCCAAGTTTCGTGTCAAATGGACACCCCAAATTTCTTGCGAAGTGGAAACCCCGAGTTTCCACAAACCAACCCAACTATACTGCACCCAACTCTGCATGATTTGTTGCCTGAGTAAATATGGTTGCTTCATCCAACTCCAAGGATGGAAGTCACCAAAATCTATTGCACTATGTCGTTATGATGTTGTTGCCTTGTTGTTGTTGCCTACTACAACCAACTGTTGCCCCCTTCACTTAAAAATTTCACCTAAGTGTTGAACTCCTTGTGACTCACTGCTGTGATCATACTACAACTTAAGTCCATGCCTGCGCATACTATTGACCCCCACATCTCGAACTGGTTGGGTAGTTAATCCAAGTGTCATGCCCAATCCGTGAGCATGCACATCTCCATGTACTCATACTGTTTTTATGTTTGCAACTTCTATCACTTTATCCAACTTCAAAGAATAAGACAAGTTTCCTCCCTTGCCTCACTTCTCCGACATCTAATCTTCATCAAGGAGATCATTCACAATGTCCAAGTGTTGTGCCTCCAAACTTAATAGTTCATCTGTACTCTCGATTGAATTGTCATGTTGTTGTTCTCGCCCAAGTCGTGAACTAGTTGAATGGCCAATCCAACCGTCACACTCCTTGATTATGCACACCCTCATGCACAAAATGGTCACTTCATTTCACAATTTGGTTCATCTATACATGTCCTCGGATCAAGGAAAGGTCACCCCTCACCTTGATGAACTGTGAAATCACCCCAAAACAAAGTCATCCACGACACCTTGACTCCATTGCTCACCTGATGGCACAATTAGCCAATCTTCTATAATGACACACAATCCACATCACATCGAAGTCTACAAAGAGTCAAGGGAAATCACTATGCATCTACACATCCAACCAACTCTTCCCTTGTGACTCAAACTAGATCAAGTCCACGAGTCTAGCTTCCTTGGTCAAATTTTCCCCATGTTCATTTGTGTCTTTGGATATGAAACGTCCCATCTACACCAAGAACTACACATCTAGACTACCTTTTCCCCATTACTTCATCACCTGGCCATGTTGTTGTGTCTACCTCTCTATTCCTTGAAATGGTTAAGTTGCACCCTCAACCACGCTACCCAAAGCAAGAGAAACATCCATGCCCTAGTAATCTCTCCATGCTACAATCTACCTATTCGCACAATTCTCCAAACCAAGGCAAGTCCTCAAATCACTTTCTTCCATCAAGTCACCTCTCCACAAATCAACATCTACAATGAGTGTGGCCAACATGCCCACACACCTCAAATTTCCCAATGAACTATGCTCCAAGTAAAATGAATCACCTCAAAGAAATTACATGCCTTAGGCATGTTTAAACCAATACTTTCTCCAACCTTGACCAACGACCCTCCTGGATCTCTGAGTCATTGAAAAATCATTCTAAATTCACTAAGGTATGCTCTGCCTCATCCAATGTCCCATACCAAAGGAAAGAGAACTCCAACAAAGTCACTTAGTTTGCGTCCATCTCCTAGAACAAAATTACCTTGCACCTCCACAAACGTCCAAACTCTGGCACTATCTCATTGTATGACCCAACAAATATATCTAAGGCACCAATGCACCAAGGTACCTCATCCAAGAGTTAGGCAACTCCTCAAGTCAACTACATAGCTGCACCCAAATCTGCCTAAGTCCACCACATGAAACGTCCAAGTAGGTCACTCCAAGATCTTTGCACCTTCACCCAACTCGAGGCATCATAACTGTGACATGAATTCTTCAAATCTACACCACTTGAGCCACCCTCAAGTATGTAAGTTTTCACTGTGGAAATGGATTACAATTGAACCACCAAGTCATCCAACTTCCCTTCAAAGAACTCACTGCAACACTTAGGAAATGAAAGAACTCAAAACCCACAATACCTTTCCAATGAAATTCTTAGTTGCACCCCTTGTTTAAGTCTATTGTCCTGGACCTCCACTTGCCCAAGCCACCAAATCTCCGCATGAACTCCCCTCAATCATTGTCTGCAACTACACAAACCTGCATATCACCTTCACTGCGATACAAGTTCGAGTCCATCCATCCACTTCATAAATACATCTAAGTCCCAAAATTCACATGCAACTGGTCGAACTCATCTCCAATGTCCCGCCATCTCAACACCTTGACTGCATTTGCTTCAAGGAAAAATGCACACACTGCCCGAATTCCAAGTCATATTGTTGTTAACTAACTCGTGTAACTATACAAAGAGCTACCTCATCCAAAAGTTGTGGTCGACCCACTCATCCAAAAACCCAACTAAACTCAATTGTTGTTCTTGGTGATGCATGACACGAAGATGTCATGATGAAAATGTTCCCAACCCACTTCCTTTATGTGAAGCTTCTCTAGGTCACATCAAGTCGCACAGCTCCCAAGTGCTTCAACTCATCGCATAACTTCCAAGTGCTTCAACTCATCGCAACCCATAACTTCTCCACTTCACAATCACTTTTGCGATAAGATTTGTGACACGTCATGTGTTCATTCACCTTGCACAAGTGCTTCGTTCACCCATGAATTCTGCACTTGGTATTCTCAAGGCGTGCACATAGGTCCGGCACTTACTTCCATCGCAAATCAAACCATCCAAGTTTGTGCCTAGATTATCTCTACAATCAAACATGTGACAAGTCCTGTGATGAGTTCTACGACCACCCACCTTGCCCAAATGCTTCATTTCACCACAAACTATGTTCTCAATCTATAAAAGGGTTGCACCCATATCAAACTTCCACTTCACTATCAACCGAAACCTCTCTCATAAGTCTGATGCAAAGTCTCTGCAATGAACCAGTTCACTCCACCGAACTGTTCACCAAGTATAGGAACATTCCCACTGAACTATCTTCACAATGAACTGTGAAACCAACTATAGTTCACCTCAACACCATTGTTCTAACCACGGTAGTGGTGAAGAGCCAAATCTACTCCGATACCATTTGTTACATCCACATAGGATGCCTTCCTAAATCTTACGATCGTGCACCTCTTGAGGTTGTGTGACGTTGTTATAATTCTCACTTGGATTCCTGGCAACACTAGGGATACTTCGTCCAGACTATGCCTATTCAATTAGAGTAGACCCATACTCCATTCTAGGCTATGAGCAAGTCACACTCCTATTCTAGTTCAACTCACTTGTATACTTAGACAATTTTTTAATAGCTTAACACTTAGTCATTTAAGCATGCATCCATGAAACAAAGAGAACACTTACAAAACAAACAAGAGACACACAGATATAGTGTGGGTGACACAAGATGTGCCTAACATCCGTCTAAGCCTTATTATTGTGAAACAATTACAATATGATCAATGTCAGCTTGGTTTACAACTTGGGTAGAGTCGCACAGCTCGCCTCACCTCATGAAGATACTCAGACACATATTTTTCACACCAAGGCTCATCCGTCACAACAACTTTTTAAACTCTTGCAATGCACCCCAAACATGCGCCCACCACAAACTCACCATCTCTTCTTTGTAGCAAGACTTCACATAGACCTGTGACTCTGTCTCATAACATTCCTCACCCAAACCTATGACAAGACTTCCCCAACTCCAAATTCTCCTTTTCTGCTGCTAGACTAACCTAAAGAAGGTCGCCCCAACTTTGTCCAGAGAATCACCTCAAGGCATCACAAGTCCTACCATGTGGAGCTACTTGGCTCCTTGAGGGAGATCGCCCCTCCTTGTATGAATCTTCCCTAGAACCTCAGTGTTGATCTTTCTCTCTTCCTTGTGCCTTCTTGGTTTTGCGCCCTTGTTATTTTATATGGACTCCAAATGTCACCTTCATGAATCATCACGCCCTTTGGGTGTGTCGCACCTCTTTGCAAACCAACACACCAAAAGGAATGGAGAAACCCCTTCATGGACCTGAATTCCCAAATGAACCCATGTTCTCATCAACCTTTGCATCCCTTGGGATCGACATGCCTCGACCTTGGGTGGGCTCCTTATGCTGATGCACCCCAACCTCTTTGGTGCGTCCAACCTTGTGCTTTGCCTCATGATTGGGAGAGCCCCTTGGCATGTCTTTGCCCCCAAGGTGTCCACTTGCCAAACTAGTGTGACTCTTGGGTGCTAGAGCAACCCCAAGTTCCATCTCCTTGAGGACTTGGGTGAGGGTGTTCACTCCCTTCTAGCCGAGGACCTTACACCAAGCCCTTTGGAAAGAAATCATGATTATGAAGAGACAAGGAATACAATAATAGTTGGTGATTTGATGATCGTTGTACACCATGTGGTCTATAAAACTCTTCCCAAGAAACCACACATGAACAAGTTGCTTCGTCATATCCATAAACTGACAACATGATTAAAAAATGTTAAGTTTTATCGCTCCTTATGTGGTCTAATAAACTCAATGGTCGACTCTATGGCTAACAAGGCTTGCAATTTAGCTCTAGGGACTTTATGGGAAAATGGGGGGGTGGGTGGGGTGGTGAGATATTTAGCAACCTCCCATAAGTTTATCATCCACTTATCTATACTCAATGATATATTCAATACACCTAAACAAGTGGCAAAGCCACAACAACATGCACTTGCATTTGATTAACCGGACAGATTGCCATGCTCTTGTTTTGAACTCCTAGACTTTCTCCTTCATTGAACACATCATGATGGGATGGTGCAGAGCATGTGGGATTATTATGTTGATGTAGATGAGTACTTAGAAATACTAGTTTATTTTGTGGATGAGAGGTCTAAGGACTAGCATTTACCTCTTTCTGTTATGTTGGAGTATCATTCCTATGGACAAGGGGATATGCTATAATATTTTATTCAGAATCTGAATGTGATTCCCATTTACAGTTGTCTCTAGATGTGACCTATTTTATTGACTATGGGGAATGATAACCTTGGACTCACTCTCACAACAACAATTGAACTCAGGATCCAAACCTAAGTAATAATTTGGTTATTCTCAATCCTTCATGTCTGTCATATATGAGGAGTCATTTCAAGTCTATTCATGGGTTTAATCCTTTTAAGTTGCATTATTATAATTCTTTGAGAGGAATTGTGGGTATAAATTTGGGATTTTGCATTAGAGGTTGGTATTCCAATTGTTCTATCCGATTGGAAGATATAAGGGGATTTCCTCAGTCCTCCATTCTACATTTAAATGATTCCCATCTTAATCAGTTAGAGGCTCCTTAGGACTTTGTCTTGGAAATTCAACCAGGAATTGGCATTATAGATAGCCATGACCACCCAAATCATTGTATATCCTACGAACACTCTACTATCTAAGACTCAATTTGGATATGTGAATGACACAATGACGATAGTCAAGAAAATATGGCGTTAGTAATAGGGATATGGGAAACTTGGAAAAAATAATGGGGATGGAACTATGCAAGGGATCTAAAAACAATTCAAATACAAATGATAAATAGAATCTCAACTAGAAAAACACAAAGGGAAAATTGTACTCTTGGAGGTAGGAGAATAAAGAAATAGAGATAAACTAGAGAAGGAAGAAGACATGATAAGGGAACTACAAGAGCAACATTTGGAGATGGAGCAAAAACCCAAGTTTGAGGATGAGTTGAGAAATTATGCATCCCTAGTTGCATTAATTGGTTCCTTTGGAAAAGATCAAGTAGTGGCCATGGAAGAGGATACTTTTGAGAAGAAATACAACAACCCAAGAATACAAATCCTTCTCTCCTATCTTCATTAGTGGGAAGAAACTAGTTTTCCCATCTAGGACTTGGTAATCAAAATGTTTAAATTTCTTTATTTTTTTTAAGACTTTATTTTCTCCTAACCAATATGTAAGGCTTTATACAAGCCAAGCAATTAATATTAGCTATAGCTTTTTGAAAATAGGTCTGATAGGGTCTAGTTTTCATCCCCAACTGAACTTTTTGGAGTATTTTTGGATTGTGGAATCTCTTTTTTGCCTATATTAAAAGGTTGGACGGTATGGCTACAACCCTCTCTCGTTTTAATTAATGAAAAAAAGTAATTGTTTATGCAATATATATATATATATATATATAAATATAAATATAAAGCTAAAATATAACTCTATATTTATTATGATGATCGTCCTTGATAATGTTTTTAATGATGGAAAAGATGATGGCCATGGTCCTATGTTTGTAAAGGGACAGATTAGCCTCAAATGAAAATGTAGTTGAAATTGTATGTACCCGAAACAAATGATGATGTAATGGATATAAGCCATGAAAAGACAAGTTAGTATACCCTCATAAATTGATTGTTGATGTTTTTTGGTAAACAAAAAACTAATGGCCATGACAAATGAAGGTTTGTGGTCAGCTAGAAACCACTTGATGTAATGTGTGGTTCATGATAAACTGAAACCACTTGATGTAAAGTGTGGTTCATGATAAGCCAAAACCACTTGAGAATTGTAATGGTTAAGGGTAAACCAATGTAAAACCCTAGAGGATTTAATGGTTGAGGGTAATCCACAAAAACCTATGATGTGGTTATGGGCGAGACAAATAAAACCCATGATGATGATTGATAGTGTTGTAGGGGGAGTAAAAGGTATAAGTATGAAGGTTTGTGATTCAATCATTGTTGATGAACCATGTATGGAAAAAGTTTCCCTGAGAATTGGTAGATACAACCACTGACAACCCATGTATTCCAGTGGATGGTGAATTTTTTATATGGACTTCAACAAACATGACGTTTATTGTAGGTACATGATGAACACTCAAGAAGATTGAAGATGAAGAATGAAAAAGACCAAAGATGAAGATTGCAGAAGACAAAGGATGAAGATAGCAGGAAAAAGGTAGAATATGAAGACAAAGATCATAGTTGAATAAGATTGAAAGAAAATACCATAGAAGATGAAGATTAGATCGGTTCAAAAAACTAGTTGAAGGGACAAAGGATGATGATTGGATATAGAAATCACAAGTATTTGTTAAGGGATAACACAAAGGATTAAGTCCTACTTGTGAATCATGACTAATGTCTAAATTATATTATTGCTTTGTAATGATATAGATCACACATGAAATTCTACATATGAATCATGTTAGAATATAATGGATGTGCTTGTTTAACCATAGACAATATCAATATTGTCACCCAACCATAGGCCGAAGCCACCCCCGAGCACCTTAACCTTGAAAGAGAATCATTCTGGAAGTAAACCCTAGGCTAGATAGGCTAAACAAGATAGCGCACCTCTCTCCAAGGATAGTGCACCAAACATGAGTAACAAGAGATGATCAGAGAGTCCAAATCATAACCAAGAGAGATTCCAAGCCAAAATCGAAATCTGTTAGCTACAGCAGCTACAACGACAACTCTCCTCCAAACTTGCACACAAACTGGCCAACTGCAGTGCGCACAAGTGTTGCTTCTTTGGTTCTGAGAATGCTTTCCAGAATGACGACTGGCCTCCTGTATTTATAGTAAAACTAGAAAACTGCCTGGGCTGACTTCTCATTCTGGGTGCTTATTTGCTTAGTATATAATATTTCCTTTAGACGACTTCTTCTCTTGGAGGCTAATAACCTAATAAAATTATCCTCTTGAGTCGACTTGTCTTCTAGGGTTATTAGCCAACTAATTAGGGTTTCTTCTTGCTTCCCAGAATATTCTATTCTCGTCAAGTTTACACGTGGAGGTAAATACCTCCTACAACTACCATAATATCAACACTCCCTCCTTGCTAGGGAGGTATTTGAAGGTAATGGTCTCTGATCACAAACATACCATTCACCTGGTAGCATAAACATAGTCGTCTAGACTATCTCATGATTAGATCATGAGCACCATCATAACTATCAGTGTCATCAACTGCATGAACTCTTGGAACCATACTCCATTTGAGTAATCAGACATGATGCTGGATAAGTCACTCACTCCACAGAGTGACACAAGATCCATTCTTCTAATTCAGACATATGTCCTAGAAAAATAAATGTTCTGAACCATTTTCCGTCTGGGAAATCTCTATCCATTGATCATCCATATAGCTGATAATCATTTCCAACACTATTGATAGTCTTCAAGGTGATTAGAATAATGTCATTCAATAGAACAAAGCTATGTCTATCCATAGTAGTACACAACTACAATTTAGTGGTACACTGCCTCACCAAGTATCACACAGATACTTGATCAGTGACATATAGTCACAATCAGTGGAACACATCCACTACAGTAGTATACATCTACTTTCCGGAGACATACTGTCTCCATAACAATCATATCATCTGATATCAACCTACACAGAAAAGATTGTTATGATATATAAATTGAATCATCTAGGCCATTCTTCCACTCACATATGTGAGATCTGAAAGTGCATCTTCCCTAAGAAAGTAAAACATCAATGATGAGCTATCTGGATAATTCTTCTCAAGCAAGGAAGAATAATTGTCCCGATTTCTGAGCCTGGACCATTCACGTATTTGGGCCATTCCTCCGACACTAAACAAAGTGCAACCTGGAAAGAATGAGTCCACCGTAGGGAATGCCTATCCCTGATTGTTGAACCTGGACCATTCACCTATCTGGGCCATTCCTCCGACACCAAACAAACTGCAACCTGGAGAGAATGAATCTGCCCCAGGGAATGACTGTCCAGACCATTTCCTAAGGAAATGGTTGTCTTGCACCAACCTCCAAAATGGACCATTCTTCGAAACTGCTCACAACTGTGAGCTTCAAAATAATGATTGTCCGGAGAGGCGGACCGATCTTCTTGACCACTACTGAGAGTGACCGTCAGGAAGAGAGACTGCCCTAGACCATTCCCCATGTTAACCACAATGGAAATCATTGTCTATGGTACATCAAGAATCCATCGAACCATTTTCATTATGAATATGACCGTTCGATCTGGACAATTTTCCAAACTGGAAAATGCCTATCCGTCAGAAATATCAAACCACTTTCCGAACTGGAAAGGAACTTCTCATCCTGGACCATTTTTTGAACTTGAAAAATGATTGTCCATAAGTCAATAACACATCAGTGCTCCCTCCCAACCTGGGATTCATCTCTTCCTTTTTCAATAAGGAAGTCATCTCCATGAGCTCCAGCTTGAGTACGCAAACCCTTTCATTTTGGACAGAGGATTTACCAAAATATCTGCTTATCTGCTCATCTGTGGAGATATATATTGGAGAAACACTTTCTCCTTTCTGGACTTCATCACAAAGAGTGTAATGCTTGTACTTTGGTCTTTCTGGAACACTGGTTTTTTGAATGCTTCATATTACAGTATATCATAGTTGGATTCATATTTTGTTTTCTGCTAGTTCATAACATCGTGGCAAGGGTCAAACTGGAACATATCCAAGTGGTACTTCTTTTGCCATCATGAGAGTTTGTCATGGATTAGCAATCTATCATCCTGAGCTTTTGAGTAACCATTCTGATACAATATCTCTATTATAGAAAGTTTTTCACCACGCTTCTGTTGTGCATTGGAGGTTCTCCACCAAGTTGTCTCCTTCCATCTACATACAAAGGTTTCTTCCTGGTATACCTCAAAACCTTGAGGTTGTTCTACATACATTCTTTGTTTAATTATTCTGGAGAGCAGTCTTTGAATTGATCTGATGTAAACTCCAACCCATGGATATTGCGAATGATATAATGGCTCATGTAGAGGTATGTTTGGTTTACTGGAACAAGAAATCATCATATTCTTCTCCCTCCATCTAGGAGAACCTCTAGTTCTGTATCTCACAATGCTTTCATTTATAATTCTTCCACACATTGTTCTTCATCACAAATTTCAGTTCTTCTGCTTGATTGCTTTTAGTGAGTTCGTATCAGGCTGGTAGTCTTGTGATTCTTGATACAATGACTGGTTGTTTTGGCTTTTCCTTCTCTCTTGGAATCTTCATGTTCTTCCTCATGTTTTTCTTTAGCTCTTAGGTCCATTTATTTTTCTATAGATTCCATGCCATGAAGATTCCAACTTCTTTCTTTCATCATAGGATCATGGATGTGGATGGACAACCGGGGATACTTTAAAAAGACTTCTTCTAAAGTCAAATTGAACACGTGTTATTTTTCATGGCTGCCACTATTGATGGGATCATGGATAGATACTTCATCATCTTCAATGGATCATATTATTTAGGATTAGCTCCCTCCTAATCCTTTCTTCATGCATGAATGCATGCTCTTCTTTTGGAAATATATAATCGTCTCCCTCCATCTAGGAGAGTCCACACTTCCGTCTGCATCCTTATTGCCTTCTGCAAAGTGTCACAAATATTTTTCCAAATTCCTGTTGATTGCTGACTTCTTTTTGTCTTTACTTCTTCTAGGTTTCTTCAAGATTGATTCTGATTTCGGCTTATCTTGCAGCTGTTACTTATGCAATGACTTCCACATGAATTATTACTAGGGGTTGTTGATGTACTTCATCCTTTCATGTGTATTTCCTGACTTGTAGTCATTGTGATAGTAATCCTTATCTTGTTGTTCTTCCATAGGTATAGTTTCTCTTGAACATATTATCTTCTAGAACATGGTGTATACAAGAACTATGAAGCATATTGTTACCTTGTCTTAGAAGAAGAAGTTTGTTTTGTCTTGCTTGGCTTTCTTTGAGGGTTTCCTTTCTTCGGCCACTGATGCTTCGTGTGTTTCCTTCCTTTTCTTTAACTCGGGACAATGATTCTTGTAGTGACCATACTTTCGACAATTGAAGCATTGTATTCTTGACATATCTTTCTCTTGATTTGGTTTCTTTCTAGAGCCAAACTTCTTTTTATTCCTGAAATGGTTGAACTTTGCTATGAAGGCTTGATCATCGTATTTATTTTGAGGTTTCTCTTTTGCACTGATCCGTGATTCTTCTTGTGCACAACAAGTCCAAAGTTCTTCAAATGTAGGATACTCCTTCCTTGTGTTCATGCTTGTGGAAAATGCATCCCATGTCTTGGGAAGACCATTGAGTACTATATTTACCATTTCCTTCTCTGAGACGATCTCTTCAATAGCTTTTAGTTGATCTCTTAACTGAGAGATCCTCACAAAGTATGATGTTATTTTGTCATCATCATTCATCTTCATGTCATAGAGCTCATTCTTCAGACTCATTACTTGTCCAATGTTTCTGACTGAGAAGAGGTTTGTTAGGGCATCGTACATATTCTTAGATGAATCAAGATGAGAGATGTAGGGTATCAAGTGGTCTTTTATAGATTCCACTATGATACTCATGGCATTGATGTCACTGTCTCTGAACTTCTCCATAACTTCAACATTCTGCGGTTCCTTCTCTTTTCCTTCTTCAAACTCTAGTTCCACGATCTTTCCTTTCATGATATCCAACACTTTATTCTTGGCAAGGATGAGGTCAATCCTTGTCTTCCATGCTCTGAAGTTAGAAGCCCCATATAACTTATTTTTTGACTTCATAGAGTAAGTCATGGTTGCTTTGACTTGGTCAACCCTATATTTGACCAAAAACTCAAACTTGACATCTTGGCTTGCTGAGGGTACCAGGAGATGTGCTAGGCTAGGGCACACTAGTCTATCAAAAAATTAGGTCATTCCCTTCACTTAAGGTGCCTCAATGAGAGGATTAGGGTTTGTGCAACTACACCTACTGGTAACCCTAGCAGTAGTGCTTTAGTAACTGCTCTTGCTAGAAACCCTAGCGACAGTTCTTCAACGAGCTTAGTATCCTTATGGCTATGCTCCCTTCTAGTGGTTAGACTGAATGAAGGAGGTGTGGGCCCATAACCTATTAGAATATAATGGATGTGCTTGTTTAACCATAGACAATATCACTATTGTCACCCAACCATAGGCCGAAGCCACCCCCGAGCACCTTAACCTTGACAGAGAATCATTCCAGAAGTAAACCCTAGGCTAGATAGCCTAAACAAGATAATGCACCTCTCTCCAAGGATAGAACACCAAACAAGAGTAAAAAGAGATGATCAGAGAGTCC
Source organism: Picea engelmannii (assembly GCA_009831015.1). Lineage (NCBI taxonomy): Eukaryota > Viridiplantae > Streptophyta > Pinopsida > Pinales > Pinaceae > Picea > Picea engelmannii. Next base: position 1,183,276 of record ML777295.1, on the reverse strand, counting down.
AAATCATAACCAAGAGAGAGTCCAGGCCAAAACC
>ML777295.1:1130459-1182250 GCA_009831015.1 Picea engelmannii | reverse complement strand
ACAAAAGAATGGATTTATTGAATACTATTTTCCCATTCGAGGGTTTCTTGAGTGTAAACTCCCGATATCCCTTACTTGATATGTTTTGGACCATATTTTTTGATGAGTTATTAACCTAACCATATCTACATTATTAATATATAACTCTATATCAAACCCAACATAACTTAAAAAAAAACCTCATATATGTCAAATCATGTAGTAGTTGCAATTTATTTGCCCATTCATTTTATAACATAGTCTTTGTTTTTTTTAATTAGTAAAAAATGTTTTTTTCTTCTCAGTAATACATTTATACATCTTTACATCGACTTTAGTATAAAGGATATTTGAATGAGCATTTTTGTAAGAAATTTTCTAGATATAAACTGTGTTGGAGTTTAAAAATTTACCAACGTTACATGTGGACACTCTACTCATCATTAGGGGATCTAAATGAAGCTAATAAGTGATAGAAAAGAGTGAGTCTATGAAGCAAAAAAAAATGTTAGGAATTAGTCATTAGAAAATAATACTAAATTATGTGAATGGAATGGATCAAATAATAAATAAAAATAAATTGACCTTGATCTAACTAAGTACTTGGAAACTCGATTTAATTTATGGATGAGAGGTTCAAGGACCAATATTTACCTCTTTCTATTATGTTCGAGTGTCATTCCTCTAAATTAGAAGAGATGCTATAAGGTTTCAATATTTTTTTCAGGCTTTATATGTGATTCCTATTTATAGTTATATTTGGATGCGACCTGGTTCATTCACTGTGAAGGATGAGAAGCTTGGAAAAAATGATATAAGAATGAAGAGATTAATAAGAATTTGATATAAAATATCACATGTATAATAAATAAAGTTAATGAAAGGAATGTATTTGAATCGAGAGCCTATATCAACAAGTGTTGCATGGTAGATTAGTCCCTGCCAAGCTTCGTCGTTGGTTTGTTTAATCTAAATCATATAAAAGACAATACTAAATCATTCATGTAACTATGCTTATTTAAATACATTATGAATTGTGTTCAAATCATCGACCCTACTTTTGATCTAAAGGATAAAGGCTGGACCTTGTGCCCTTATTTTCTTATGGTTACTGCTTCTGACAAGGCCCCACTATCAACACTTCTCCTACTGCTGAAACTTAAATTGATTATGGTTCAAATGAAACAACAACTGACACTGGAATTGGGATTGCCTCAAGGATATATTCCTAGGAAAATGAACCTGCATCTATCTCTTCTCTTCATCTTGGTGCTACTATCTCTTGAATGGAAGGAACTGCATTTGGATCTACCTTTACTCATGCATCAATAGGCTCCGGTGCCTCTGCCCCCTACCCTATATAGTAGTAAATTGTAGGAGGTAATGATGTCTTCGTCGTTTTCTTTCGCTACGACACCCTTGTTATGTTTCTTTATATTGATCTACTGCATGTTAACGATGATGCTTTTTTATATTGATCTACTGCATGCCCGTGAGATTGGTGCTTCTTTGAATCAATAAATTAAATCTTGAACATACTAGGGATTCTTTGGAGCTTTTAAATGGAGCACAAATAAAGTTATTAAGTCTATAAATAAGCAACCTTTGTCGCCACGGAAATGAGGAGATCACCCAAGGTCAATGTTCCAGAGGGAATTAATAAACAAAGCCTACACATTCACCCCAAGAAGTTGCTCATTTCACATCTTTAACAATAAATGATTGAGAACTAACCCATATAAATATTTACAAAATCCACTAAGTGAGAAATAAACCGTATAAATATAATTTACAAAATATAAGACATGTTAGCTTACTATAAATGATGTCCTAAATATGCATACATGTATGCCAAGAAATTATTTTCTCATACATTTCTACCTAGTTTAGCTATGTTTAAGGCCACATGGCCCAAGATCTAGAACCCTGATCATTTCTTTGTTTTCTTAGAAATTCTTAAAGTTGATTACATTATATAATTGTCATTGTGCCAGGTAATTGTGCCACTGTGCTAGGTAATTGGATCTAGTTTGTGTCAAAGGCAGACCCCCTAAACCTTTTTTACCATTTTTATGCATATAATAGAATTTCCAACTCTTTTTAGTTATAAAAAACACTTCAATTTATACTCTGCCACTATAAATATATATAGCAGTGTATTAAAATTAATACACACACACACACACACACACACACACACATATATATATATGCACACACCAATTGATGTCAATGAAATAAATTAAAATTCTAACAATCTCGTTCAAGCAATATTCATTAATAAGTCAAGGAAATGAATTAATTAATTAATATGTGAGGTTCATAATTGCACCAATCCAGAGGATCCATTTATGTTATCCATTAGGAGATTATAGGTTTCCTCTAAGTCAAGATGGATGATTTACGGGTATAACCTTGCTATTGGCCACTATATAGCTAGTTATTGACCTGGAATGGATTTTTTGACTCGATCAAATGGAACTTACGTATTTGGCATTCTATTTGGTGTTGAAAGTCACTTATGATCCAGCTTATTTCCATAATGAAATGAAAAAAGATATATTACAATGAAATACACACAAATATCGCTAGAAACAAAGAGATATAACAATACATGATTTCTATTAATGAAAGAATGTACAGAGACTGTAAAAATACCTAGTGAATGAACTCGCATAGCCGTCACAGCTTATCTCTGAGAAGAGATGTGACGGCTATGCTCATTCACAAGAAGATGATTACAATGAGGTTCTAAAGGCCCTTTTATAATAAACATGAATTCCAAAACTGTAATATCCCCAAGGACAAGCCCCAGTTGTATTTATAAATTGTAAACATGTTTTGTAGGCTGGTGAACCGAGTTATAATAAGATAGGAGCCTTATTTGGTGATTAGGTTGGAGAGCCTAGGTGTTAAAGGCTAAGAGCCTGGTTTTGTATATGTAATTACGCAGATCATTAATAAAATATAGACATCGTTGCATGCAGACCGACCACGAAGAAAGAGTGATGGGGGCCTAAGCTTCCACAGGGTTGGGTAAGGGAGGAGGCTAAGTGTGTGGGCCTAGAGGCTAAGCTAGGGGGCTTACCTCTAAAGGGGATAATAATTTATTATTATTTCCTAAAGGCTAGGGTGGACATGTTGAATGTTGTCCTAAGTTTATGTAAAGGGAACGTGTGCTAAGTGGAACTCATGTGGCTCCAGGAAGAAAAGTGTCAACCTGGGCGCATGCAGTTAAAAGCTGAAGTGTTAGCTATGTTGGGGGTGGTGAGTCATTCTTCCAACCTTCGCGTGGGTTCGTCCTCCATTCAATCGTCCACTGTCTGAAATGTGTGGTCGATGCGTCTGATCTCGGTATGCCTCACGCAGCTCTGAAACCCAAAGCCTATGATATTTTCTTGAGAAGTCGATACACCCTCAGTCTGAACCCATTTTTCCTCTGCACTAAACCCCCGTGTTTTGTCCTCTGGTCACGTAGTCCCTTGGCTGAGTGTGATTGGCTATCGTCATCCATTCCTTGCTGAGCCTTGTTGTCCTCCTTGTGCTGCAATGGAGTTGAAGAAGCAGGTTGTCAGGCCTGTGTGCAACACTCTCTCCAGGTGAGAGAGGTGGTTGTGGTTGAAGAAGCAGGTTGTCAGGCTTGTGAGTGACTCTCTCCAGGTGAGAGAATGCGCGGAGGAAGTGAGAACTCCTGGAAGGAGTCTTGTAGCTGCCACAGATCTCGGAGAATTCCGGCCTGGCCTATTGTTGAAGCCCAAGGCAAGGGAGGTTTAGCATCCGAAGGACTGTCCGGGTGACAATGAAGGTGTATACTCCTGGGGTGGGACATGCATGTGGGGAATGAGAGTCTGTGAGCAGTGGGCATAAGTGGCTTCTGGGAGAGAATCCTTCCTCATAAACTGTGTGTCTTCCGTTGACCTTGCCCAGCCTAGGATTCCCTTGCCCGGTGGAGCTTAATCCTAGCTCGGGGGTGACCCAATGCTGAGCATGATGAGCAACATGGTCTATGGCTAGGAGGTTCGTGGAAGGTCTGCACGTAGTTGGTGGTCTTCTAATAAAAGATAAGTACCACTTTTATGTTCAATTACATGATGTGTAATGGTACACATGTTGTAATTGATGAGTATCGCCTGTATATGTTGTATATGCTACATGTGTAGGCTTACTGTTATTTCCGCATTATTATGTTATATATATGTAGAATAGTCATTCTATGTTTATATGGATGTGTATGTTTTTCCGCAAGTATCTTTGTGTGGCATAGCCCAGTTGTTTAAGGCTGGATTTGTCATAGATCATAATAGAGTAGTAGAGTTGCAGGAGTAGTGGCATTGCCTATCCTGTTGGTGGCCGGGGATGTTACAATATGGTATCAGAGCTTTAAAGGCTAAGTTAAGGTTGTGTAGGTGGCATTGCCCGACCTGTTGGTGGTCGGGGATGTTACAATATGGTATCATAGCCATGGTTACAACGATGAGCCTAGATGGGCCATGTTAGTGGAAGTTGAAGCAAGAGTTTCAAAAAGAATTGTTGTCGAAGTAGACAAAATTCGAGTTTTGACCCATGGTTACAACACTGAGCTTGGATGGGCCATGTTAGTGGAAGTTGAAGCAAGAGTTTCAGAAAGAATTGTTGTCGAAGTAAACAAAATTTGAGTTCTGACCCATGGTTTAAACGCCGAGCTTGGATGGGCTGGATAAGTGGTCATTGGACCCGAGGTTTAAGGTGGAAATTATGTCTTGAGAAACCAATTTTGAACCTCAGAATGTTCCTGAGTGCCAAGAGGTTACCTTGGTTGTGTTAAGAAGCTTAGGAGGAGTAGCGATGTTTTAAAACCATGACAAAAGTGGTGTTGGGACGCAGAGTAATGTGGACCTTAGGATCTGTTCGGGAGAAGGAGAATCCTTCACGACCGTCAGATCTGGTAGTGTTGCGAGGCAGTTAGCCATGAATTCCTTTGGAAATACGCAAAGGAACAAAGTCTGTTTTGCGCCATAGGATCTGTTTGGAAGGAAGGGAAACCCCTTACGACCGTTAGATTTGGGGAAGGTGCAGAGGAGTTAACCTAGAAGCCCTTTGGACTTCGCGACTTCAGTGAATTCTGATGTCAGAAATAAGAGAAGGGATGAAGACTGAAGATCTGAAGTGGGTCTACACCATAGATCTGGAGAGGAGAGCTCGATTGTTGGATCAAGCCAATGTTAAAAGGTCAAACACAACAGTGAAGGGCAAAATCTCTCGAAGAGCCGAAGTAGTGAGTCACGATGACGTCACTTGGATGGATGTGGACACATGGTATGTGTGCCACGTGTCAGTGGGTTTCGAGCTCGTGGCAGGTTGAAATGCCATATGGAATGTGACGTGTGACACCCATCTGATTGGGCTGTGAGTCAGTCGCTAGTATTCCACCACATGGAACTCTGTATGAGCATGGTTAGTGGGACCCAAGGTTACATAACGAAGTTAAAGGTTGGAGGACCCATAGTGGCGTTGATAACGATACACCAAGATTAATGGCCAGGAGGCATTGCGGGGACCCAAGTTGCACGAGAGTTAATTCTCTAAGGCGGTCCCACAATCCAAACCGCAAATTCACCGAGGGGTTACGTGTTAGCGTCATAACAATTGCGGGATGAAAGGCGAGTTACTCCAAACCACTATTGCATGCCCCCGCAATTGGAAAATGTTAAGTGATGTGACGTAATGATGTCAACAAAGGTGGCATGAGAATGTTCAGAGATTAACAGTTCAGATGTGTGGATGCGAGATCCTTCGAAGCTTCGAAGTCCCAAAGACCTAAAGTTCCATAACTCAAACGCCTGAGGTTCCATAGTAAGTGTCAACCGTCGGATGCTGAGTAGACGTGGATGGTTGATCTGCCCTACTTCGCGAGTTCGGTAATCTGGAACTATGAGAAATTGTTGTGTTGTGCTTTGAAAACTTTCGAACTCGAAGTCCCAGGTAAGCACTTATTGATCTAGCACTTGATCATGACCCATGGTCGCGTGAGTCGGGGGCTAGTGCCCGAAAACTGTGTTAAAGAAGGGAAAAGGGTTAGGAAGGAAGCAGGTGGGTTTTGCCTGATTCGAACCCGCATCAAAAGAATACTGAAGACATGGAATTTTGTGATAGGGTCCAACAAAGATCTAAGAGCTATTAGCTCAGAGAAAAGAGATCGTTTCACAAGAAGTGCATCAGAAAAGAAGCACAAGTTTTAAAGGATCATAGCTTCTGCTCAAGGCTTAGAATTGAGCAAGGAAGATGTGATTGGGAAGGTCTCGGAAAGAGGAATCCAGATGTAATGGTTACATTAAAACATAAAAAGTGCTAGAGATGTCTTCAGATAAAAGAAAGAAGGTGAAAGAGAGACTTCTTGGTTTTTAGACGAATTTTCATTGTAATGTGTCTGTGAAAGACAAGAGTTGTAATCATGTTTTTTTTTTTCTCTGAAATGAATAGAACAAAGAAAATTGATCCAATTGTACAGTGTTGATACTGTTTCATAGTTTACTATTATTATGTGTTTTGTGAACGTATGATGTTCTTGATGAGTGAATGAGTTTGCGAAGAAATTGAATAAGTTTTAAGTTTTCTCTTTTGTAAGATATGCAAGGTGTGCATATCAAGTGAAATGAGTGCGTATAGAGGAAACTTGTTTTTCGAAGGGCTCAAGAAGATGAGCATAGAGTGTGCTAGGAGGGCACCAGAGAGTCTTTTGGAATACGTAGAAGGGTCGAGTCCCTTTGAGACCGAGTAAGTTAAAAGCTCAAGGAGAAACAGTGCAAGTTCGCATGCAAAGCGCAAGTGTGTGCCAGGGTGAAGTTAAAATTTCAATAACAGAAGCTCGGGAGGGAAAACACCGTCAAAGCCTTCGAAATATTCAAAATCCTTCAAGTTAGGGAGGAAGTCAAGTCCAGAAGAATTGATGCCAAGATATTTGGCAAGAAGTCATTGAGGATGTGAACGGACGATAGGAATCCTTGGAGGGAGAAACTGCGAGGAGGATAACGTTGAGAGTCATTCAACACTCGAAAGCTCAGGAGAGGTAGTGAACCGTCGATCTCAAGGAATATCAAACCTTTGATTCCTTTCATTGGGAAATCGGAAATCGGGAGTTGGGAGAATGGATGAAGTTGCTCTCAAAAATCTCGAAATGCGAACATCTGATTTGCAAGGAGAGATCTAGACCATTGAATTACGGTGAGTGTGAGTCGTTGATCTGACGCACTTGAATTATATGACGTTAGAAGTTAGAAGTTGATCTGACGCACTTGAATTTTGCCGATAGTCGTGCATCGTTAGATCAAAAGAAACTGCAAGGAGGATAATGTTGAGAGTCATTCAACACTCGAAAACTCAGGAGAGGTAGTGAACCGTCGATCTCAAGGAATATCAAACCGTTGATTCCTTTCATCAGGAAATCGAAAATCGAGAGTCGGGAGTCGGGAGAATGGAGGCAGTTTCTCTCGAAAATCTCGAAATGCGGACATCTGATTTGCAAGGAGAGATCTAGACCATTGAATTATGGTGAGTGTGAGTCGTTGATCTGACGCACTTGAATTTCATGAAGTCAGAAGTTGGAAATGAGAAGAGAATTGTTTTTGATTTTGTGAACCACAAAGTCCCAATTCACGAGAAAGGATCCACACCGTTGGATTACGAGGAGATGTGAGTCATTGGATCTGACTCACGTGGATTTCAGAAAACTAGAGATCGGAAGAAAAGAGGGGAACTATTTTTCGAAACCCCAAAATGTGAATTTTCGATTCCCGAGGAATTGATATGGATTGTCGAACCCGAAAAGCCGTGGACCGTTGATTTGAGACGAATGGATTTTGGGAGTTCGGACCTCGGGAGAAAGGAGGAGAGCTAATCCTTGAAGTTCGCGAAGGGTAAAGTCTCGTAGCGCTCAGAAGTTGGGCCCTAGGTCATAGCTAGAGGTCACGCCGGTGGAATTTAAGAGAAGAGGTAACACATGCTAGACTCTTATTTCAGATTTTGGGGATAGAGAAAGTCGAGGATGACTCATATCGAAACACCCGATAGGCGAAATCCTAAAACGCCTTTTGGATAGGCGTGTGGTCATAGTCGGTGGTCATGTAGAGGAAGCTTGCGCCCGTCGCTAGTTCTTGCAGGTGAGGTTTCACGCAAGGCCTGTGGATTTGTTTCGTGGAGGTTCTAGTAGGGACCCAAAGAGCTGCCTCGAATCTGAGAGTTGAAGATCCATTGACCTGGAGGTCAGCAAACCCCCCTGAGGTGGGGGCATTGCATCGAAAGTGCTTAGGGCAGGAATAATCATGCACAATGATCATAGTGGGAGCACAAGAAGATTCAGGAATCCGGGAAGAATTGAATACTTCTAGGATCAACAAGAAAAAGTTTTATAGGGAGAAAGAAGTTGCTGCAATTTTTGTGGCCCCAAGTATGTTATGGATGGTTGGGTCAGTCAGAGGAAAGAATGCTTGCATGTTTGCAAGTGTTTTTGGTGATGTTGTTGCATAAGGAAGGAAGCAACAAAGGGCTGAAGTGTTGGTTATAAGTTTGATAAAAGAAACATGGAAGATTCTATTGCAATCAAATATTTAGGTAGTATAAAATTTATTAATGGCAGTCATGCAGGTATGAGTTTTTATTACTCTTTTTGCATAATTGTTGAAAGGAAATTTAGGTAAGAATTTCCTCAGCCATAGTTATTATATAAACTCACATGATTATATTATTGAATGTATATCACTGGATGTGGTAAAGGCTGGATGCCTGTATTAATTCAAAGATTTTTAGCTTCTGAATGCACACATTGACACAATAGAATGTCATGTTAATTTGGTTATGGGGTAATAACCAAAGAAAATTAAAAGATAAGAACTTTTTATAAGAATGAATGCCAGTAAGCTAGTCATGTATGAGACCATGGCATGGTTGGATATGGCAAGGTACGGATATGGAAAGGTTATGAGCCACACAAGTACTAAAAGCTTCCTACTTTTAAATAAAACTTGGGCTGCAACCTTTTTGCTAGCACTAATGAACACCATAGAATTATATTCTTGGTGTAGTGTTTGGGTCGAAAAGGAAGGCATCTAATTAATTGGGAAGACAATAGGAAGTGTGTGGAGAATGTGTCAACACATTTGTCAGAATTCCAACTCATGGATGGTGAGATACATGACTGAGATAAAAAACAATATGTAATTCAATGCAAGGTGCACTGAATAAGTGTGCATTGAGAATTGCACTCATGCATAGTAAGTGATGGAATTGTATACTACATGCAATGGTTGAATATGTTTTGTAAGTACATGCATATATATTATTGCATGAAAATAATTATACTAATGGCTGAAATGTTGCTAACTCATGAAGTTGAGAACATTTCAGGAATTGTTAAACATTGCAACAGGAAAGTTGCAAGCCAGGTAGTCACATGAATAGAGACTACAAAAAATTTTATGTTCAGAAAATTGAAATAATAAACTTACTGTTATTAATTATGAACATGCATATGCATAGAATGATGAGTCATTCTATTTGGTCAAGTTGTTTGGTAATTGGGATTGAATTGCTAGGTGCAGGAAATTATAAGATCATTGCATAAGGTGTTGTACATGTTGAATTATGATGTACAAAAAATACTGACAATTTGTTGGTTGTATTCAAGAGGAAGCATTACAGGAAAAATGGTATGCAGTTTGGTGCCCATGGAAAACCACAAGGATGGACGCATTCATAATATGACAACAACCAAAATGAGTTATGAAATGGAATTCCCTGTTTTGGGGAAAAAGATGAATTCCTTTTTGAACTAAGTTGGAGTTCCTAAATGAATTCTTTTATGTTTTCTCATGATAACTGCATGTGGGTGATGCAGATGAGATGATGTTGATTAAAGTTAGAATGTTAATTACAAAGAGTAGCTCGAGAAGATGTTGATTGGAAATCTTTGAGGACAGTTGGAACTCCGAGAGCCACGATGCTCTGAGACTTCCTGAGCCGACCTGTTGCTGAAGCCCAAGAAAAGGGAGGTGTAGCAACTGATGGACTGTGTGACAGTGAAGGTGTACATTCTTGGGGTGGGACAAGCATGTGGGGAATGAGAGACTGTTGGTTGGAGTGTTGCTAAGGTTTGAATGGTTGGAGTGTTTTTGAGGTTTGGTACCTTGGCCTAGACCATGTGGATATGGATTGTGGATCGTAGATATCTTGGGAAGCCATTACCCCGATGGAGTCATATCCCTTCTCATGGGTGGAAGGTCTTCTCAAATCAAAAGATAAGTACAATTCTCTAATTATTGTATGTTGTGTATGTTGTATACATGTTAAAATGTTCTTAGAATTGTTTGTATATACATATATATACATTGCATATATGCTTGCATTACCTGCATCCACGATTGTACATAATGTGTTTCATATTTCATTGCTTAAAGAATATATACCTGATGCTAATCATGTAATCGATTGGAATGTGATTCAGCTGGAGCAAGAAGGCGTCTTGCAAGTGCATTTGATGCACATATTTGACCAGGAAAGGCAAGCAACTACAGAATCAAGCCATAGGGATTGTAAAGGTCCAATGGACCTGGTACGATCACGAGGACGTGACATGGGAGCATAAAGATGCTATGCGGGCAGAATACCCACATCTTTTTGAAGATTTTGGAAATCTTGTTGATGCTGTGTGAAAGTTGCACCGAGGACAGTGCAAAAATAAGGGGAGGGGATTGTAATATCCCCAAGGACGAGCCCCAATTGTATTTATAAATTGTAAACATGCTTTGTAGGCTAGTGAGCTGAGTTATAATAAGCTAGGAGGCTTATTTGGTGATTAGGCCGGAGAGCCTAGGTGTTAAAGGCCAAGAGCCTGATTTTGTATATGTAATTATGTAGATCATTAATAAAATATAAACATCATTGTGTGTAGACCGACCACGAAGAAAGAGTGATGGGGGACTAAGCTTCCACAAGGTTGGGTAAGGGAGGAGGCTAAGTGTGTGGGTCTAGGGGCTAAGCTAGGGGGCTTACCTCTAAAGGGGATAATAATTTATTATTATTGCCTGAGGGCTAAGATGGACATGTTGAGTGTTGTCCTAAGTTCTTGTAAAGGAAATGTGTGCTAAGTGGAACTCATGCAGCTCCAGAAAGACAAGTGTCGACGTGGGCGCATGCAGTTAAAAGATGAAGTGTTAGCTGTGTTGGGGGTGGTGAGTCATTCTTCCAACCTCCGCGTGGGTTTGTCCTCCATTCGGCCGTCTGTTGTCTAAACTGTGTGGTAGATGCATCTGATCTCGGTATGCCTCACGCAGCTCTGAAACCCAAAGCCTGTGATGTTTTCTTGAGAATCCGATACACCCTCAGTCTGAACCCTTTTTTCCTCTGCAATTGACCCCCATGTTTTTTCCTCTGGTCACGCAGTCCCTTGGCTGAGTGTGATTGGCTACCGTCATCAGTTCCTTCCTGAGCCTTGTTTTCCTCCTTGTGTTGGAACAAAGCTGAAGAAGCAGACTGTCAGGTCTGTGTGCAACACTCTCTCCAAGTGAGAGAGGTGGTTGTGGTTGAAGAAGTAGGTTGTCAGGCCTGTGAGCGACTCTCTCCAGGTGAGAGAGTGCGCGGAGGAAGTGAGAACTCCTGGAAGGAGTCCTGTAGCTGCCACAGAGCTCGGAGAATTTCGGTCCAGCCTGTTGCTGAAGCCCAAGGCAAGGGAGGTTTAACAACCGAAGGACTGTCCGAGTGACAGTGAAGGTGTATACTCCTGGGGTGGGACAAGCATGTGGGGAATGAGAGTCTGTGAATAGTGGGCATAAGTGGCTCCTGGGAGAGAATCCTTCCTCATAAACTGTGTGTCTTCCGTTGAACTTGCCTAGCCTAGGATTCCCTTGCTCGGTGGAGCTTAGTCCCAGCTTGGGGGTGACCCATTGTTGAGCATGATGAGCATCGTGGTCTAAGGCTGGGAGGTTCGTGGAAGGTATGCACGTAGTTGGTGGTCTTCTAATAAACGATAAGTACCACTTTTATGTTCATTTACATGTTGTGTAATGGTACATATGTTGTAATTGATGAGTATCGCCTGTATATGCTGCATATTGTTATTTCCGCATTATTATGTTATATATATGTAGAATAGTCATTCTATGTTTATATGGATGTGTATGTTTGTCCACAAGTATCTCTATGTGGCATAGCCCAACAGTTTAAGGTTGGAGTTTTCATAGATCAGAATAGAGCAATAGAGCTACAGGAGTAGTGGTATTACCCAACCTGTTGGTGGCCGGGGATGTTACAATATGGTATTAGAGATTTAAATACTAAGTTAAGGCAGTGTAGGTGGCATTGCCTGGCCTGTTGGTGGTCGAGGATGTTACAATATGGTATCAAAGATTTAAAGACTAAGTTAAGGTTGTGTAGGTGGCATTGCCTAACCTGTTGGTGGTTGGGGATGTTACAAAAACCATAGACATCCAAAAACCTAACCCTAGGAGATGAAGTGCCAAAAGTCATGTGGGCCCCGTTGGGGTAAGTTAGTACATCAACTTCCCGACGTCGTAACTTTTGCATACGATCTCTGTTTTAGGCGTGTGATATCCCGTTGGAAAGATATTTTGAGAATTATGCATTATGCAATCAAACTTTTAATTCGTCAATATTTTGACTGTGGCAAGCCCAAAAAAATGTTGTTTAGGGCCTCAAAATGGCCCCGAAAGTACATAAATATGTACTGACATGAAAACTGCCAAAATAAGCCAATTGGAATAGGTGGGTGACCACCGATATACGCCTGGATGTTGTGTAGGGATTCAAGACAGCCCCGAAAGTGCAGAACCCACAATTACAAAGAGATGTCACCATTACAGAGAAATGTGTTGAACTGAAAAACTGTCAAGATGATCCAAGTGGATCAGTCCCCCCCCCTTAAGAAGCAATGGTCCCCATTGCATTGAGTTCCTTGGGAAGAGGGGAAAACATTTGCTAAATCTGAATCTTGGTGAGTTGTTTTCCTTGTTGGAGAAGTTGTGTTGCTTGGTCTGTGGAAGGTTGTCACAGACCTGTTGCTGGCATGGTTGAACTGTTCCACCAACTTGTTGTATCTTGTCTTGATGGGGCATTGTGTAGGCACCATCGTAGGTGAAGAAACAATATCTTATTTCCCTTCTGTAATCTTCTTCTACTGGATAGAAGGTGTTGAGGTTGCAGTGGTTGCAGTGGTCTTCTGTTAATTCTTTGAATAAATTGTGAAGAGGATGAATTTAGCAGTATGAGAGATTACCTTGCAACACTGTTTTGGTGGAACAATAGTCAGAACTATTTTTGGTATCCTGTAGAGTTGACCCCCTAGAGTAATAATGACACTACGAGGTCGAGACTCATAAACAACATGACCTTTCCACATATATGGTTGGCCCAAAACAACATCACAGACATCAAGAGGGAAAACATCACACACTACCTCATCCTTGAAGGGTTGGATGCCATAGGACATGCGACACTACTGGCTGAGACGAAGATGTCGTCCCTAGCAAAGCCACCTGATGTTGTAAGGCTGTGGGTGTGGTGTTGTCGACAACCCCAATTGTTTGAAGACCTCAACTGAGATGAGGTTCTTCTGACTTTCACTATCAACAATGAAATGCAATAGGGTCTCTTTCACCAACATCTGTGAATGGAAGAGGCGCCCCCCCTCTTTAGGATCTATTGATTCTTCTGGTTGAATTGTTGCGGTCATGACGGTAGTAATGGGGTCTGCATCAATGATCTACCATTTTTCATTATTTTCTGGATCAAATTCTGAATTAGGGTTCAACTCCTTGTCTTTGATCTTGACCACCAATGAATGTTTTGAGCGGCATTCATTAGTGTTGTACCAGGGGATTTTGTGAAAGTCGCACCACTTTCCAGTGTCATTCTTCGTCTTTCCCTTACCCTTTTTTTCCTGTGTCTTGGACTAGTTTTCAGAAGGCTGTTAGGGTCATCTTTATTATACTTTGGTTGTTGCAGATTTGCAGACCCGAACTTCCATTTGTTCTGGTGCCTAAATTTCTACTCTATTTTGACAACATATCGATAGGAAACTCCCAATGACGAGATGTTTAAGAAATCTATTTTGGTTTGAATGTACTTATGCATAGCCCCACGGTATTTCAGAACCAGATGTCGCTCAGAGTCTTTGATACCCAACTTGGTGCACAAGATATGGAAAGTATCTGTGAACTCCGACACAGTTTGGCCCCTCTCTTTTCGCATTGTGGTCCATTTCATGTATTGGTCTTCATAGTTATCAACATGATAATATTGTTCCTTGACCGCATCCACAAAAAAATTCCAAGTGGGCTCAGCCCTATATATTTCAAATTCTTTTATGGAACTTTGCTCCCAGTAAGTTTCCCATCAATGTTTGAAAAATTGTGAACGGAGAAATAACCTTCTAGTAGATTTAACCATTTTTCTAAGGCATTCACATCTATTTGATTGACCTTCAAATACGAGAATATGAAAATTAACTTGTACCTTGAAGGGAGAAGTTCCTCCAAAGTGGCTTCTTGATGAAGATGCATCTGTTGCTAACAAAAGGCGTTTAAGGATGTGGGAAAAATTATCCATCATTTTGTCCCTCTGTCGCACAAGAGCTTGCTCAAGCAACATGTTAATATAATCTTTTGCTTCGTCGTTTTTCTTTTCTTCCATCGTGGAGGGTTTCTTGGGCGTGTGAGAGTGTTTGTACTCAAGAGAGACAAGCTCGAGATCCAACTTGCTATACTCAGACCTCGTCGGGGACATGCACTGAAAATCGATCAAGAGCAGCTTGCTCTGATACCACTAATCTGGATTATTTTCGGAATGAAATGAAATCAACGATATCACAATGAAATACACACAAATATCGCCAGAAATAGAGAAATACAACAATACATGATTTCTATTAATGAAAGAATGTACAGAGACTGTAAAAATATAGAGTGAATAAACTTGCTAGAATGGTGGCAACTTATCTCTAAGAAGATATGTGAAAGCTATGCTCATTCACAAGAAGATGATTACAATGAGGCTATGAAGCCCTTTTTATAATAAACATGAATGTCAAAACTCTAGACATCCAAAAACCTAACCCTAGGAGATGAAGTGCCAAAAGTCATGTGGGCCCTGTTGACCACATATCCAACTAGGGGGTCAACTTCATGTGCCATGAAGAGATGCATCATCAAATGCTCATTTGTCGAAGACTTTTGGTTCTACAGGGCATTTTTGGCCCCGACACTTTTTTTTGTAATTGGAATTTCCGCACCCCTGCGTGGGTCAATAATGTAATAGGTCTGCATGGATAATGTTTAGGTCAGTTACCTTGGGATCGATTCACTAGGAGAGTTCCTTTGACCGAGGGTTTTTTATCCTCGGGTTATCAATTTGGCTTTTCAGCCTTATTGATTTCCCTTGAGTTTTTCCCTCACACTTGCAATAATTCCTCCAAAGTGGTGAAAGGAGTTCCAGTGGGCTTATCTTCTGGTAGCTATTGTTAGGAATTATTGTAAATGACCATGCAAGACATCTTAGAGAGTCTCGTGGAATTTCTATCGAGTCTAGAGTAGTTTTTTTTAATTAATTATTTTTTAATTAAATTTCCCTATGTTTGGAGGTTTAATTATTTAATTATTTTTGAGCAAAAATTGTAAAAACTAGGTCTTTGGATTTTTGATAGGGGTATTTGTGCTCAAAATAAATGAAATAGTACCCCCTACACCCCTAGACCAAGTTTCAGCTCAGTCGGACAACTTCTGCTATGGGTTTGTCCGCTTGCAGTGTCAGTCAGTCAAAAACAACAATTTTAATTACTAAGTCTTGACATAGCAAAAATGTATTTTTGTAATAATGAGTTAAAAGAGTAGAGTAAAGATGGATAAAGGTGAGATATATGTTTCCTAACCTTTCTTAACCTTTTCCAACCCTCACTTCACCCCCTCACCTAGCCATAAAGAAAAAAACGTCACTTTTCCTAGAGTGGTGTGCCTTCCTTCTAGAAAGTCTCCAAAAAGTGAAAAATGAAAAATAAATAAATGAGAGACTTATGTTATCCCTTGGCACGCCTTCCTTAGCTTCCCACTACTCTCTTTTCTTGATCCCAATAACTCCCACACCCATCCACCTCATGTATCCATGATCCAAACCCTAGATGGTGCGCCCTACCCTTGGGATTCCCTCTTATGCTTGGTGGTGGACACTTGACATTAATCCAAGAGAGGTAGGTTTTCCTCTCCAAGTATAAATAGATCACTCTCCTCACTTTCTAGATACTATATCTTGAGCTATTGTTATGTTACTTGATTTTCTTCTCTCTCTCTCTCTCTTGTTCCATTTTTCTTCTATTCTTTGGCTCTTAGGGTTTTGGAGCAAGTATTTCTCCAAGATCCCTTTCTTGAGTAACATAAAGGATAAACTTTGGAGAATCATTGGAAGAGCAACAAGTATTTTTGTTCTTTCTACATGTGAGGTAAATTTGTATGTGTTTGATTTGATTTATGCATAGCCTAGATCTTGGGTAAAGTATTTTATTTGAGTAGATCTAACAACGAGTATTCTTGTAGATCTATATATGTGAGTTGTTAGATAGGGTGAAAGTATTTCATCTTATTAGCACATTCAACCATATTATCTTGATATGCATAGATCTTGCTAAGTTTTTGCAAGTTTGGCTTCAAGGGTTTTATTACAATAATTCCTCCAAAGTGGTGAAAGGCGTTCTAGTGGGCTTATCTTCTGGTATCTATTGTTAGGAATCATTGTAAATGACCATGCAAGACATCTTAGAGAGTCTCACAGAATTCCATCGAGTCTAAAGTAGTTTTTTTTAATGAATTAATTTTTAATTAAATTTCTCTAAGTTTGGAGGTTTAATTATTTAATTAATTAATTATTTTTGAGCAAAAATTGTAAAAACTAGGTCTTTGGGTTTTTGATAGGGGTATTTGTGCTCAAAAGAAATGAAATAGCACCCCCTACACCCCTAGACTAAGTTTCAGTTCAGTCAGACAACTTCTGCTATGGGTTTGTCCACTCGGAGTATCAGTCAGTCAAAAACAACAATTTTAATTGCTAAGTCTTGACATAGCAAAAATGTATTTTTGTAATAATGAGTTAAAAGGGTAAAGTAAAGATGGATAGAGGTGAGAGATATTTTTCTTAACCTTTTCCAACCCTCACTTCACTCCCTCACCTAGCCATAAAGCAAAAACGTCAGTTTTCCTAGAGTGGTGTGCCTTCCTTCTAGAAAGTCTCAAAAAAATAAAAAAATGATAAAAAAATTAATGGGAGACTTATGCTATCCCTTGGCACGCCTTTCCTAGCTTCCCACTACCCTCTTTGCTTGATCCCAATAACTCCCACACCCATCCACCTCATGGATCCATGATCCAAACCCTAGATGGTGCGCCCTACCCTTGGGATTCCCTCTTATGCTTGGTAGTGGACACTTGGCATTAATCCAAGAGAGGTAGGTTTGCCTCTCCAAGTATAAATATATCCCTCTCCTCACTTCCTAGATACCATATCTCGAGCTATTGTTATGCTACTTGATTTTCCTCTCTCTCTCTCTCTCTCTTGTTCCATCTTTCTTCTATTCTTTGGCTCTTAGGGTTTTGGAGCAAGTATTTTTCCAAGATCCCTTTCTTGAGTAATATAAAGGAGAAACTTTGGAGGATCATTGGAAGAGCAACAAGTATTTTTGTTCTTGCTACATGTGAGGTAAATTTGTATGTGTTTGATTTGATTTATGCATAGCCTAGATCTTGGGTAAAGTGTTTTATTTGAGTAGATCTAACAACGATTATTCTTGTAGATCTATATATGTGAGTTGCTAGATAGGGTGCAAGTATTTCATCTTATTAGCACATTCAACCATATTATCTTGGTATGCATAGATTTTGCTAAGTTTTTGCATGTTTGGTTTCAAGGGTTTTATTGGGAATGCCTCAAGGAAGAGTCCTCCCTTAAAGCACACATAAGCTCCTCTTTTCTCTATCTTATTTTCTCATTCTTTCTTGCTGTCATTTCATATATATTTCAGCTAGCTTAGCATCTTAAAATGATCATCTAAATCTAATTTCTTCATAAAAACTTCTATGTGAAAAATTTCTACCAAAAATATAATTTTTTCTTCATCTTTGCTTGTTGTGTGTAGCATTTCCAACAAATATACCTTGCTGATTTTTGCAGGTTCAGATCTAGGTGAGAGGGTTATGCTACCCCAAAAACGTCCACACAACACTCCAAGACTCTTCTCTTCAAGTGGGTAACATTCTCAACCTTTCTTTTCACTTCTTCTAGCTTCTTGTGCTCATCTTCCTTCATTTCTTGCTGATTTTAGTAACTCATAGCTTGGGAGGAGGATTGGTACGACCTACCTCCCACGTGTGAGCTTGGATAAGATCTAGCTTTGAGTTTTCTTCTTCTTTAAATCACTCTCTTAAGTTAAGACGTGGGGTTAGTGAGCTTCTTCTCTTGCTTGCTTGCTTCTCTCTCTTTCTTCTATCTCTTTATTTCCAAGTTATCTTCTAAGTTTAATAATTGCCTACACTTTGGGAGAGGAATACCCCAAATTGTGAGGCTAGGGTTTTAATGTGCTTATGATATATTTATGCTCTAATGATTAAAATCATCTAGATCTAGATATCTCACACATTAATCTTTAAGCTTAAGCCCTTGGGGCATAATCAACTCACTTAGATCTATTTGCATGTTATAATCTCTTTCAAGATCTATTTTGTTGCATGCTCTAATCCAACACACATTGAATGGTTAATGATTTGATAGTTTAGTAAATGGTTTTGTTTTTCATGTTGTAACATCTTAAGGCCATTTTCCAACACACTAACATTAATGGTTGTTGGATAAAGCTGATAGTGTAGGCACACATCTAATCTTTCAAGCTTCTATTTTGCACTTAATGCTTTAAAACAAACATAAGATAAGTGGTGAATAACTTGAGATTTTTCTCTTTTCTTCTCTTTGGCAAATTGTCCTTGCCCTTGTGTTTTAGTATTCTTGCACAACAAGCTTGATTTATGTTAATGGTTTAATCATAGTGAACTAAATCATTGTTTCGCTTGCTCTCACATAGCTTATATGTGTTAATGCTTCATTCTCATGCTTAAATAACACACTTAATAAGCTAAAGTAAGTTTCGGTTTTGGCAATAATTCACCATTTTAAGGCATCATAAAATCATTAAAACACTTTAAAACACACCTAAAAGTCTAACCAATTGATATACATAATTAATTGACTTAATATGGTACTTTAAACCACCATCTTCACCATCTAAAACGGGGATTGAGAAGGGAAACGGAAGGTGATAGGCCGGGGATGGTCTCACGGCGCGAATGAGTGTCATTTTCGTAAAAACTCAATTCTTTGGGCTGACCTGCAAAGCTAGGGTGGGCCTCGTTGCCTCACTTCTTGAGCATTCAACAATTATTTGGAAATCGTGGGAGGAGGTTTTTGGTGAAACATCTAATAAGGGATATAAAATATTTTCAATCTTAAGAACCCTTAACTCACTAAGTAATTAAACCTTGGGCTTAATACTTGTAATTCAATCTTTCATATAATAATACCTTGTGGGTTAAATAACTAAGTGCTGAGTATCATAATCATTGTGGAATACTTGTGCCTTAACTTTTAAATCTTCCAAGTTTTCCTTTGACTTGTGAATGTTGATGTTGCCATTGAGGAGCAGTCCAATAGAGTAAGTGCTATTGGGGCATGCTTAGGCCTAATGTGTTGATGATGCTAATGCCTTGATATTCTTTAAATCTTGCACATTGAAATAACGTGGTTAGCTTGTTGTGTTGTATCATTTTGTATTTAACATTCTTTATTGTAAGTACTTGTATCTAGTCTTGTGGTGAATTAATTATTCTTTTATAATTCTATAATCATATTGTAACGAAACACCCTATAACTTTAGTTGACCCCTTGCCCAACCTTAGACACTAGTCTTAGTTGACTTAGGGAAAGGGCTTGGTTAACATACTAACCCTTGCATCTTGCATTGTTGCCTTAGCATAATAGGTTAGACTCCCCCCAAAACTTAAACAAATTAAAATCAACTCCTAGAACTTAAACTCCAAATCTTATCTAGAAACTAGGGTCTGGCCCCCTTGGCTTCCCTAGGAGTGAGCCTAGACGAAAGAGGTTCCGGTCAAAGTGACAGTGTGGGCTGTGAACCTAGGCATTGTGCCTCCAAGGACACACTAAGTGAGCCAGACTTAACTCACGTTTGCAAGTGTGTATTAGGACGACAACAGACCCCGTTGGGGTAAATTAGTACATCAACTTCCCGAGGTCGTAACTTTTGCATACGATCTCCGTTTTAGGTGTGTGATAGCCCATTGGAAAGGTCTTTCCGATAACTATGCATTATGTTGTCAAAATTTGACATAATGAACATTTTGACTTTGACAAGCCTAAAAAAATGTCATTTAGGACCTCAAAACGGCCCCAGACGTACATTAAGATGTACTGACATGAAAACTGCCAAAATAAGCCAGTTGGAATAGGTGGGCGGCCACCAATATCCACCTGGATACTGTGTAGGGATTCAAGACAACCCTAAAAGTGCAGAACCCACAATTACAAAGAAATGTCACCATTACAGAGAAACATGTTGAACTGAAAACTATCAAGATGAGCCAAGTGGAATTTAGAACAAATGGGTGGCCACCAATATCCACCTGGATCAACTTAACTATCTCTCCTAATGCATGCCTTCAAGAACATACAACACATAAACTATCCCTCCAATGATCCTTTATTTTATATATATATATATTCCCTTTTTTTTAAACTATCTATTAATTAATTGATTTTTTTTTATGTATATTTAAAGACAATCAAATTTAAAAAAAATTGTATAACCACTCATACTAGATTTTAATTATTTTTAATAATAAAACAGATAATAGTAATAAAAATAAAATAACATAAAAATAAAAATATATTTAAACAAACAAAAGAACGCAACACCCAACAGTCCTCCATGATCAATATGGGGCCTCCATGAGGTCCATGTGCCTCCTCCCCCATCGCTCGATGATTAAAAAACAAATTTAGACCAAAACCGTTGATCAACCCCTCCTCTGTCCACAAACTTCCTCGTTTCTCTTGGTGAGGGTTTCCTCTCTACGTGAGTTGCCCGGGCATGGCTATGGTTGGCCTATAACTCCTTCGTCGAGCGGCCTCTCTTTTGGCTCAACGCATGATGGCATGCCAGACCAAAGGCCGCTTCCTAGTTTGGAACTCGACTCTATTTTATTTTCCAATGGCTTGAGCTCAATCTATTCCATGTAGAGCTCGTTTGGGAGGGCGTGGCCTGGTTGTGCGTTGTGGGATTGGATCATCGTGACTCTATTCTGATGTGGCAATTGGCTTGAGATGATGTGGCGATTTGGACACATCGAGGGTCAGGAGTTAGTACTTGACTCCAAATGCCTTGTAAGCTCGACTTGGCCTTACTTAGGAGTGGTATTGATTTTCTCTAACTTGAGGGTTACAATGGTTCATATGGACACATATTACTTCAATTATCCCTCAAGTGAGTGCTACTAAAAATCAGAGGGGAGTCAATGGCATTTTCCAGCCATATGGACCAACGGTTCAAGAAACTCAAGAAGCTAAATATCGGAGAGGAGTCAACCACATTTTCCATCCATATGGACCAACAATTCAAGATCTAATCATCGTAAGAAACATTATGATTCCTTCTCTGGTCTCAAACGTACTAATTTGGGTGAACTGAGCTTTTATACCTATAGTCTGATATTTTTCATATTTGTTTAGTGGGCAGTCTTGACTTCGAATCGCTTAGCGCTTTGGCTGCAACAGATGCCCTCAGGGCGACCTCACATCCACCATGCATCAATCAAACTCTGTAAGAGACTGCTCTAATTTAATGGGGATTTGTAGACTTGAAAAGTTTCTATACCTCCTTCGTGAAATCAAACCCTGCAATGGGAGGCATGACTGCAATATCCCCTTCAACTTATTGCTTCAAATTTATAAAGATCGAGATAGGCAAGACTTATTGCTTCAAATTTATAAAGACTTATTGCTTCAAATTTATAAAGATTGAGATATGCAAGATGCCTCTTGGCGAAATATGAGCTTCTCAATGGCAGCCTCAAAGAGTGGCTGCAATATACATAAAACATGCTTTTGTTTGTCAGAGTTCTTGGTGTAACTTGTATAGAGTAGTCTAAACGTTTTACCTTTTGGAGGTTTTTTGGTCACCTTTTCCGTTTGATTTTGTCCTAAATCCAGTGATGAATGGTTGGATATGCAGATTTGAGTGACTAAGTTTGTATAATCCGAGTGCTCCAGGGGTTTTTCAGCAAGTTGAATACATTTATGCATTCAGAAAAACAATTTAAACAACATAAAATAGAGATTTTGTCCAAATTTAGATCGTCGGATTCCGACCGATTCCTACCAGAAAACCCAAAAGATAGAACGTTTAACCAACAACTAACTTGCATCGCCATTGGCCAAGTACATGATCATAAATTCTCAGTATCAACTGAGTACATGACCATAAATGCCTTTGTTTGTCAGAGTTCTTGGCCTAACTTGCATCACCATTGCCCGAGTACATGATCATAAATTCTCGATGTCAATTAACTACATGACCATAAATTTTTTCATCACCTCTACCATAAGAAGTTGAATTCATTAACCAATGACAATAAAAAAAATATTCTAATTTTTTTAAAATATAAAAATCCAATATAATAGTGTTACACTTTTGAAAACAACTTAAATTTATGATCAATAAGTTAACTAATATACACTCAATGTGCAAACTCATCACTCTAGTCCCTTGACAGAGACTAATATGTTATCTCACATCATTTGTGATGCTTTTGGAACTTCTGATTTTCTTTAATTCAAGTCTATCGGCTAACAAACCTGACAAAGAAAATGACATGCAATCACAAATTAAATCCGCCCTTACAATCGTGCTAATACTATAAGAACTCTGAAGTCTTGCACACATTAGGTTTCCATACAAGAATAGGAAAACTTACTATGCCCCTTCCTGGACAATGGCCTTGGGATCAACAACTTCAATGCCAATCTGTTTTCAACCATCATCAATGATAAAAAAATGTGGGGGAATACCTCCCTCTGACAGGCTGCAGTGCCAAACAACATCAACATTATTAACTCAGGTAATGAAAGTTGTGCTTTCATTTGACTTCAACAACATTACATATTATAGTCCCGTGAGACAGCGCGGTTGGTAATGACAAGTACCTTTCTCCAAGTGTTGGGAGGAGGTCTTGAGGTCAAATCCGACTGGGTCTCCGGGACGAATTGTAATGGCTACTTGTAATATAAATGATTTATATCTCTAATATAAATCGAGTTAATTTCTCGTTAAAAACAACACAACATATTATCTATTGGATGAAAATCCAAGCTATAAGTGGGTATCTAATTACCTTCTTAAACCTTTGTCCATGTCTTCAGCAGTAACATCAATGTAAAAAGCTTTCCAGGTGCACTATCCAAACCAATCCAGAAAAAAAGGCAACTGGCAAAGAGAGGTAAATTACAACTCATCAATTAATGTGCACATAAAAACCCAAAATCAAGGTCAAATTAACGAATAAAAAATTAAGGCATATGAGAACATGATATAGTGACAATACAGAGAAATGGTCAGTAGACATCAACGTGGGCGAGGGTACTTTTGAGGTAAATATATACAAAATATATACAAAGGAGCCTCGGTCAACATACGACATGACAATGACAAACAACTTAATGCTTGTGCTGCCGTTCATCGCCACATAGACCAACACGTACATCGCCATTAATCCTAAATCAAATGCCATTAAAACCCCTCGAAGAAGGAATGGATATGAGCTTGGAATGCCCGCCGCCGCCGCACCCATAAGACCTCAAAGTTCAGATTCAATGAAATTGCAGAAAATTAAATTATTTTATTTAAATAAAAATTATTAATCCTCCAATGTTTAACATTGAAAATTAAAAAGAAAAATAAAGTCAAACTACCAACTAATAGGTAGTCAACGAAACGACCCAGGGACTAATAATTTAAGTTATAGCATTGGAGCATAGAGATTAAAATGACACTTTGTATGAATGATGATGTTAGTAAAAGAGAGTTGATAAAGTATTAATGCGTTTGCTTCAAGAAGTATAAAGTAACAAAATTAAAAACGAATTTTAAAGATGAACATTATAATTAAGAATTAATATCTTTATTACTAAATTAGATTTTATTTTATATATTATTATTATTATTTTTTTGGTTAAGTATTTTTAGTTAATATAAATAAATAATATATTGTATATGAGCACAAATATGTTATTAGAAAAACTAAAACCTTGAATTTTCATAAGGAAATAATAATATTTTATGAAATAAGTTAATTTTGTAATAAATAAAACTTTTTAATATTATAAATTTAATACAAATTTAACATAAATTTTAGGCATCATCAAAATTTCACTATATTTTAACTATAATATATAATGTAGTGTTGTTTCTATATATTTTTCCTAATTCTAAATCATCTTAAATAATTAAAAATTCAATTAAATTTCAATTCGACTAAAATTCCAATTTCATATAACATCAAATTTAAACAAAATTACTATAAAATTAAATGATTTTACAACTATCAATAATAACAATAACAACTATTATCTAACAAATAATAATAATTACTATAATCCAATTTAGACACATTTTTAATTTATTGAAATGAGTTTGTGGAGTTATATCCTCTATTGATGATGTCCTCTACATTTGCGAAGAACCTATTGAAGTAATCATTGATTTAAAAAAAATGGGCGGTAGGTGCGGGGGGAGTCACCCTTGACTTCGATGGACAAAAAATAATGGAATTCTCATGGGGATTAGGACAAGCCACTAACAACAGTGCATAAACATTAATAGTCTATATGGGCACGCGCCTCATCGCTGAAAAAAGTCCAAACAGACTAATGCAGGTAATAAGGAACTTTGAATTGATAGTTAAGGGACTTCAAAGGAACATTAAAAAATCTCACCCCACCCTTGCCACAATATTCTCATGTATCAAAAAACTTGACTAAAGATTTGAGAGGGTGAACTATTACCATGTTCTCAGGATGCAAAATTCTTCAGCGGACTCTTTAGCTAAGGCAACAAAGAATTTGGAACAGAGTCTTCTAAAAATCAATAACGAGACCAAATATGAGATTCTCCCCTAAGTCAACAATAAGTGGCACTATGTGTGTAAGTTTGTGGAACAAAATTCTGCATCAAGTAATGAAATCAATCTATGACAACCGGCTAGGAACCACTACTCCTTGCTATCCAATGCGTCATGCAACTCATAAGATTCTAAGGACCCACAATAGACCTGGACTCCATGTCATGGCTCACTCAGACCCACCAGATGACACACCCAAGCAATGCAAACACGACGCCCTCTCACACAATCACGCACACTCTCGTCGCATCAAAGTTCTTCATTTACGCTCGTGCCTGCCATTGTCACTATGCGAACATTCATTCCTCCTAAGCTTCCATGTCCGAACCTATGGCCTTGCACAAGTAATGGATACAAATTCTGAATCAATTGTGTAAGCAAGAGTCATTTCTCAGCCTTGTTCGTTATCATTTCAAACCATGATGTCGTCCTTCCATCCATGGGAATTGAATTCAATGAAGCTAATACATGTTATGAAAGGTGGTGACAACAAATTTCAAGGAAAGTAAGGAAAGTAAGGAAAACAACATAATAGTATCAATCTTTGGATTTCAAGTAGGTTATTGGGGCACATAAATCAAATTTACAGTGTTTTGAGGTTTCAAACCATGTGGCAACACAATAGAGACTCATGCGCATGCAACAATTGCACCATAAACACACTACATGACCAAGTCAGAGTGAAATAGGGAGAAATTGAGAAAAATAAATATGAATGCCCAACTTCAACAGTAAATTCAAGCTGGGGAAGTCAGACGAAATGAGGAGCTACTAGTGGTTTTGTAGGCTATCAACAAAAATAATGGGCACGTTCAGTCTATTTGTCACCAATTGGAAAATCTCCCTCATCATCGACACAGGCAGAAGGCACCTGCTATATCCGAAGAGTCACGGGCATCGAACCCCCCCCTCCCCCCGAGAGGCCACAGATAGAGAAGTATGAAACTTGATAGGAGGAGGAGCAGCGAACTCATCACGATGCAGACGGTGCAAGAAGGGAAGAGGTGGACACATCTTTACACTTGCATCAATAGTTTATGATCAGTAAATCTACGTTTTTTCTTTTTTCCTTTATAGCCATTTATCCCTCACAAGTTTGTATAAGACTGTATGGGACTTTTGGACTTTCTCAAAGTAGGAGGGAAGATCAATTTATTTTTTATGATACTGGAGAAAGACTCTCTGAGATTTTTGTACTCTTGAAAGTTGTCGTTTACATAGCCATTTTCTAATAAAAATTTTATCATTTTTGTCAATTTTTTTTTTATTGATCTTGAAAATAATACTAATTAATAAATATTATTTATTGAATGCAAAAGTGAGTCATTATCTTATCTTATATTGTAAACATTTCAATGAAATGTATTTCGAAAAAAAATAGTTAGTTATATATATATATATATATATATATATATATATATATATATATATATAAATCTCTTTTTTATGATACCGGAGAAAGACTCTCTGAGATTTTTGTACTCTTGAAAGCTGTGGTTTACATAGCCTTTTTCTAATAAAAATTTTAACTGTTTCTAAAAAACAATTATTGATATTGAAAATAATACTAATTAATAAATATTATTTATTGAACGAAAAAGTGAGTCATTATCTTATCTTGTTAAAAAATTTATAATATTAAGTTTGTTCCTCCTTTACTTCTATGGTAAACATTTCAATGAAATGCATTTCGAAAAAAATAGTTACATAGCAAATTTTATATATATATATATATATATATATATATATATATATATATATATATATATATATATATATATATATATATAATGGGAAATTTGTATTAAATAAACATTACAACTAGGTTTGCATTAAAGAGATAATAAAAATGACTTCTTTCCATAAGTTTACAAACTAAAGAGATGTCCTTATTCATCCTATGGTTGCCAACTAAGGGCAACCTCTAGTACATCATTATTCTAAAATATATAATAGTATAGACTCGATAAGATATGCCTAATAACCTAAGGAATTTGTAAAACATAACTGATTGGATTTTCCAAAGAGTGAATCAACTCGCTTCTACATTCTCATCTTCTTTGGATTACCTCATTTTTGCATGCTTATATTCCTCCTGAATTGGGTGACTATGGGCTACATTGTTTTCCTTAGGCTGACCATGATATGGATTGGTAGAGTGAATCGAGATGTGAGGAGCTATGTGATTCTCAATAGATAATTGAACTAGGATACCCATAATGACCTTGTAATGCCCCTTTCCAAATAATAGCTCTAGGTGATCGATGTAATAGCCTAAGAAATTTTCTGTAGGTTATAGTCAATGGGGAAAAAGGGAATTAATTAATTATTTAATGTTATCAGAGTGGGAAAGTATTCTTTTTATGTGATTCTCAATAAACAATTGAACTAGGATACCCATAATGACCTTGTAATGTCCCTTTCCAAATAATAACTCAAGGTGACCGATGTAATAGCCTAAGAAATTTCTCGTAGGCTATAGTCAGTGGAGATAAAGGGAATTAATTAATTATTTAATGTCATCAAAGAAGAAAAGTAATATTTTTAAAAGGTCACATTGAGTAATTAGGTAAAAAGGTGTTTCAAGTGACTTTGAATCAATAAAGTCTCTTTACTTTATTAAAAGGGTAAAAGGGTCGAAAAAGGGTCAAAGAGGAAATAAAAGGAGAATGAGCGTGCCCTCTCCCATTATGCATTGTTATTTTCTAAAAACGAATTTGAGAGAGCTCTTGTGGCTTTTGTCTCTTGAGACGCAAAACCCTAGAGGAGAAGATTGGTTTCGGTGGTGAGACCATCCACCCTAGCTAGTCATAGAGAGAAGACCATTCAGATCTTTTCCTTGTGCTTTGATGTGATGGGGTTTGACATTTTGGTGGCTGAGTTTCTTGTTTCTGGCTGAGTTCTCATTGTGGTAGCTGAGTTTTATTATTTGGTGGTTGAGATTCATGTATTGGGGCCGAACTTTCCTGTTGGGCGAGTTTCCTGAGGTTGGGAAACATTTTGTTGTTGGTGAGGTCGAATCCCTTTCCCAAGAGGATGAGTTATCTGTTGTGGGATGAATCCATTTCTCGATGGAATTCAATATCTCTTCTTTGTTGTGGGACGAGATCATTGTTGGGTCGATTTTCTTATTTCTGTCGTTGAGTTCATCGTGGGAGGTCAAATCTTCCCTTGTGGGATGATTTTACAACAGTGGTGGTCGTATTCCCTCATCTGGGGGTGATTCTAGTTTTTGAAGGGGGTGATTCTAGTTTTTGAAGGTTGCACTTCTAGAGCAGGGTCGATTCCATTGTAGGTAGCCTGAGTTTCTAAAGGGAGGAGTCGATTTCTTCATTGTATGAAGTCGTATTTCCTTGCAACATAGACATTATTCTGTGGAAATTATTTGTTGAAGGTGTTGAGTATATTCACTATGTGGGGAGTTGATCTCACCATATTTATTTACCAAATGTAACAAGTTAGAGTTATCTAATAAAATAAGCTCTTTATGTGTGATATTTACTTACTGTTATGATATTTTGTTTGAGGTAATTCTTGGGTATTTGGCTGTAATATTTGTAATCAAATGGAACACTTAAATGGACATTGAAAGCCTCAATCAACCATGGAAACTACATGTGAGAAACCCATACAACAAACACTAAGTCATTATAGCGAAAACAACCTACAACCTAAGTGTTTGACGAAAGTCATCACTAAGAAACACTCATAAATTGCTATAGTAGTGAGGAAAAATTATGACAATAGTAGGTAAGTTCATTACAATGGTATCAAAGTTGGTTTTCCTACCAGCCTAAACATTACATGGTGCTTTGATGCTTCCGGGGGATGAAAAACATATCACTTACCAAAGAAGAAGGTATAGAGGAGAAAAACACATATTTCACTCAGAAGAAGAGGGTCAACCAGAAGTAGAGGAATAAGAAGACATGGGGGACATAAATGAGACACCTGAGGACTGTACCATGCATATATTAAATGATTTGGTGAGGGGGAAACAACAACTGGTATAACTCATTTTTTCGTCGGCCATGGAGACCGCCGCCTCAATTCCTTCAAACCCTCGCACTGTGGAGGAAGTGTTTCTAGACTACAGAGGCCGCAGAACTGCTATCATACGTGCTCTCACCACTGAGGTCGACCGGTTTTACTCACTTTGCGATCCAGAGGACCAATCACCAGTGTCCGCTTCTCAGCGCGAACCCTCGCCCCATGCAACCCCTATAGCTGCTCCTAGCAAGAACGCTTTGAAGAAGGAAGCAAAGCTTCGCCAGAAGGAAGAAGAAAGACGTCTCAAAGAAGAAGAGAAGAAGAAGGCCGCGGCTGCATCTGCATCGGCTACGCAGACACAGAAGCACCAAAACATGGAAGATGACGAGGAGGACATGGATCCCACGATGGAGAATGCAACATCGCTGAGCGACTGCGTGAGGGTTATGCAAATGGAATGGAACCCTAACGGGGAAAAGGAAGTGACGGTCCTTTGCAGGGCTGAGGTGGACCAACAAGCACTAAACCCTAGCCGCCGCCGCCGATGCCTTAACCTACATAGCGGCAAGACTAGCTACGAGATCACGACAAGCTTTCCCCTTTTTATAAAAACCATTGCCAGATCTTCTCTCTGTTTGCAGGTTCAAGATTCAGACTCTATATTTGAGCTCAAAACTCAAATCCACCAAGCCACAGGTACTCCGCCTAGATTCCAACGACTCATCTTCGAAGGCCGACAGCTTGGAGATGGATCTCTGCTACGAGATTACGAAAATATAAAAAACGCAACCATTTCTCTCACTTCTCGGTTGCGTGGAGGAGCGCCTTCAGTGACTCATCCAAGCTCTTACAAGCAGGCTGTGAAATCAGGGACTTCCGCTCCTTCGAAGCTCAAGGCTGAAGCTTCAAAAGTAAAGGAGCCCTTTGGAGGTGCCTTCATCGTGGAGCAGTGTGCAAAACCTCCAACAACAGAAGTCGAAGACCCCCAAGTCTACGGCTACGCCTTTCTCTACTAGGCCAAAGCCCTCATTTGTCGCTTCAACGGACTTTGGCCCTCGGCCCTTGCGCTAAAGGACTGGGTTAATAAGACCTGGTCGGAGAGTCATGAGATATTCTTCTATTCCAAGGGGTTCTTCATTGTCAACTTCTCCACCGAAGCTGAATGTCAGTGCGTGCTAGAGCAAGGTCCTTGGTTCTGGGGCAGATCTGGTCTCTCCATGCAGCGATGGTTCCCGGAGTTCAATCCACTGACCATGACATCCATGACTACACCGGTCTGGGTAAGACTACCCAATATACCCCTGCATTTCTATTCTGCATATTTTTTACCCACCTTGGGCAATGCATTGGGTAGATTTATCAAGATAGACACAGACAGAATAACGAAAGGATTCATCACTTTCGCCCGCATCTGCGTTGAAATTGACCTCAGTCAAGGGCTTCCGGATAGGATTCTTATAGATTGGGGTGATGGAGATCCTTTCATCCAGATGGTCGATTATGAGAACAATGCCTTCAGATGCCGCTCCTGTCAGCAAACAGGGCACCTCCATGCATCTTGTCCTCTTTCCCCCACCCCTCCCTCAACTTCTGGAGCACAGAAAAGAGCTAATGGTTGGCAAGGACCAAAGTCTCACAAAATCCACCCGAACCCTTCCTCTGACTCCAACTCTCTGCCAACAAAATCACCAATATACTCCAACTCCTTCGCCTTCCCCAATGCCTTCGCAGGCCCCAACTCTCGCTCAACAGCCTTCTGTCGACCCAAAACACCAGCCTGCAGCCTCGGCACAAAATCCTGCAGTGTCAGAAGTTATGACTCCAACTCCCGTAATTAAATCCTTGCACCCACCTCACGAAAAGGGGGAAACAAATGACACAATCATGATCTCAGCGTCGCTACCAGGGACTCAGAAGCGACCTCATGAATCAGACAACTCAGACAACGACAAAGAAGCACCCCAGAATTTAGCAGCTCAAGATTTTGGCACTTCTTCAGACCATCTGGCTTTGGTGGTAAAGGCCGCTGAGCCTACCAGCTCCTCTGGTTGGATTGATGTTCGCAAAAAAAAAGGTAGAAAGGATCCTCATTGGCCAACACAATGATGCGATCCTTCTCCTTATATTGTAATGTCTCATCTTGCTCTCATTTAGCATAGGCTAGGTTCAAATGATCCCCTGTTCTCTTTCTGGGGGGTCTTTTCCCATCCGCAAACCAATGTATTACTCTGTACTTTTTTCATGAATTGAATAGAAGGATTCTCCCCTTTCTTACTTAAAAACAAACAACTGGTATAACTCATGACACAATTAATTGCCAGCACTCAAGTAAATCAAAACCATGGGACTAACAATGGTGCAATTGGTTCCAATGGGCACAATGGGAACCAAAAACATGGGGGTTCCAATGGGAACAATGGGAATCATGCAGAAGGAAACAACAATAATATTCCTGCACAAGTTGGCACTAGAACCATTGATAGAATAATTCCTAGACCTCTTATGCCCCAATTCTTGGGGGATCAACGAATAGGAAATCAAGGGCAATAAGGAAAAGGTGAAGATTTTAGTGATTGCTTGAGGGAGTACTAATCTCTTGGTGATGAGTTCTAGGCATCCATGTCAATATAGGACTATTCTACAATCAAATACATGAACAAACCAAGGGACTTCAATAAGGGTCAACCGAAGTTGGACCTTATGAGAAAGGTTGGGAAGCTAACTATTCCTTCCTTTGATGGCTCAAACAAGTGCACAACTAGAGCATGGGTTCAAAAGTTGGACACATATTTCCAACTCAACCATATGACAGAGGCAAAAGTGATTAAATTCACTACTTTTCACTTAGATGGAGAGGCACATGAGTGGTGGTACCATGGATTGGTCACTATGGGACATGCCAACGTCACTTCCTATTTGGACTTCAAATGGAAGTTGATGGAGTGATTTGACAAAAAGGATCCAGAATTTCACTTCATAGAGTTGGCACAACTCAGATAGGTTGGGACACCAGATTCCTACATTATGGAGTTCCATAGGATTGCAGTCATGGTGTCGAATATAATGGAGAAGAGGCTAGTTATGTTGTTCACTGGAGGTTTATTTGAGCCACTATGTGGTTGGGTAAAAGCCTTCAAACCCAAGACTTCGCACGATTCCATTATCAGGACATGAGACATGGAGGATGCGGTCCCAAAGACAAAAAATTTCTCCAAGCCTTTCATTCCCTAGAAAAACAAAGATATGAAACCTCTTCCAAAAGATTGGACCAGAAATGAGAAGTTAGATGAGGCGACTCATTATGAGTTGAGAAGAAAGAAACTTTGCTTAAGTTGAAAAGAACCTTGGGTGATCCAGGTTGATATCGATGTCCACCCACCTTTTTCACTGCCTCAAAAAACAATTTCCATTTTGGCATTTTTTTTACAGTTTTTCGGGGCCCAAACTTCCGGGGTCGTTTTGAGGCCCTAAATGACATTTTTTGGGCTTGACAACGCCTTGCTTGTCTATCGAGACATATGCTAGGCTAAATGAAATATGTACTCCTTGCTTATACATTTCCAACAATGTATCGAGCACCCAAAACCGAGATCATAAGTTGATGTATCAACTACGCCCATCGGGGCCCACGAACCTTTTGGCGTTTCATCTCCTAGGGTTAGGGTTTTTGATGTTTAAGTTGTTCTCATTTATGTTTTATGTTAAAGAGGCCTTTGGAGCCTCATTGTACTCATCTTCTTGTGAATGAGCGTGGCCATCACATCTCTTCTCAGAGATAAGATGCCACCATTCGAGCAAGTTTGTTGTCTGTATTTTACAGTTTTAACAAGTTCTCTTTATTAATATAAGTAAAATTTTACCGTATCTCTGTGTGTTTCTTTGTTATAAATCTATATTTCATTTCATTCCATTTAAAAATTTGAATTAGTGGTATCAAAGCAATCTACTCTTTATTTTTTTCTCTGTGCATGTCCCCAACGAGGTTAGGGTACCAGGAGTTTGGACTCAAAGTAGTTGAGCCCTTGCAAGACCGTCCCCACCAATCATGATGACCTCCCATGGCGGAATAAAAGAGAGACGATGGAGCATGAAAATCTTATAAATTGTTGCCCAAGGAAGCCATCGCGCGAAAATGGAACGAGATGATGGATAACTTTGCACAGATCCTTCAACGACATCTAACATGCGACGCATATTCATCAAGTGACCACTTTGGAGGCGTCGCCCCCTTCAAGGTACAAGTCAATTTTGATATCCCCTTATCTGAAGGCTAGATAGATGCAGTTGTTGTAGATAAATGGTTGAATATGCTAGAAGGGTATTTTTCGGTCCATACATTTTCCAATAAAGAAAATATTACCTTTGCGCTCCTTAAGGTTGTCCCCCATGTCAAGGATTGGTGGGAGATTTGCTGAGAGAAAATAGACACTGAGGAATCTACAATATTTTCTATCACAACCACTTGGGATTCTTTCAAGGATGCTATTAAGGAAAAATACTACCCTGTTGGAAGCTATGATGACTAGCATACAAAATGGACTACATTTCAACAATAGCGGGACCAAAGAGTACCATAGTTCACAAATATATTCCATACCTTTCACACCAAACTGGGTATCAAATACTCCGAACGACATCTAGTGCTTGAGTACTGCGATACTGTGCATAGATACATCCAAACATAAATGGAGTTTCTATACATCTCATCACTAGGTGCGACTTATCGATTATGTTGTGAAAATCGAGTAGAAATTTAAACAAAAGATGTGAGAGTTTGGATCCGCAAATTCCTCACAGCAGAAGTAGGGCAAAGGAAACCCCAACCAATAGAACAAAGGATGGAGAAAGGATGAACTCCCTGAGGACAACCAGTCCAAGCCACAAATAAAGAAGGGTAATGAGAAGACGAAGAAATACATTGAGAAGTGGTGTGAATTCCATAAATTCCCCTGGCATAACACCGATTAATGTCGCTCGAAGCAGTCGTTGGTGGCCAAGATGAAAGCCTCAAAGTGTAGAGGCAAGTTTTGACTCTGAATCAAATCCAGACAAGGGAAATCAAATCATTGATGCAGAACCCAGTGCCACTATCGCTACCACCAATGTATATCCAAGTGAACCAGAATAACCATAGGAAGGTGAACACCTTTTTCACTTGCAGATGTGGGTGAAGGGTCTATCGTCGCTCTTTGATGGAAAATGAGGAAATCAAGCGACATATCCAAGAGATGCTTCAAAAGGGACAGATTCAACCCAACTCCTCACCCTGTGGGAGCCCAATTGTACTCGTGCAAAAGAAATATGGGACTTGGCGACTTTGCATTGATTACATGGCCCTAAAAAAATCACAATCAAGAATTGGTACCCAATTCCCCAAATTGACGACCTTCTTGACCAACTCAAGGGAGACAAGTTTTTCAGTAAGATTGACCTGAATTTTGGCTACCACCAAGTCCCAATAGAATTAACTAATGTATGGAAGATTACTTTCAAGTACAAAGAAGGTATTTTCGAATGGCTATTCATGCCCTTTGGTTTGAAAAATGTTGTAGCAAATTTCATGAGATTGATGGCTGATATATTGTGGCCTTTCACCAATTATTTTGTGCTGGTATATCTGGATGATATCCTCATCTTCAAAAAGAATTGGGTAGAACACTTGCAACATATTCAACAAGTCCTTCACGCTCTGTGACAACACAAGCTATATGGTAACTTGGAAAAATGCTCCTTCGACATGAATAAGGTCCAATACCTAGGATACATTGTTGATGAGAATGGTGTGCATGTGGATCCATCCGAGATCCAAGTCATTCATGATTGGCCAGTCTTGACCACACTAACTGAGCTTCGAAGTTTCTTAGGACTTGCCAACTTCTATCACAGGTTAATGTTAGGATTCTCCTATATTGCATGGGCCCTCAACCAAGTGACCAAGCGTGGTAACAATGCAAATTTCATGTGGGGGAAGTCGTGTCAACAAGAATTCGATGATATGAAAAATTGCTTGTGCTCAAATCTAGTACTCTCCTTACCTGATCTTAAAAAACCTTTTAAGATTGAGACCGATGCCTCAAACTATGTCATGGGCACAATTCTCACTCAATACAGTCATCTAGAGGCATATAATAGTGAGACACTATCAGATGTCATCCACAAATACCCCACCTATGACAAAAAAATGTATTCTATTGTACAAGCCCATCGACAATGGAAGCACTACATTATCGGGAAGGAGACTATCATCCACATTAATCACATGCCTCTGTAGTTCATGCAAACACAAGGAAAATTGTATAACAAACACCATCAAAAGTGGTCCACATACTTGCAACAGTTCCATCTCAACATCAAATATAAGATAGGGAGCACCAATCGTGTCGCTGGTTGCCTTAGTTGGCCTCTAGTTGCAGACTTAACCACAATGCTCCACTCATATGGCCATGAGGCATCTGAGTGGCCCCAAGTCTACAAGAGAAATTTTGACTTCGCTACCACTTACAAGATGCTAGGCACATGTGCGACTGCCATTGACTTTCATATTTAGGACAAAATGTTACGCCATCTGGGCCACCTATGTGTTCCTTCATGCAATCATACAAAGATGATTTGGGAAGCTCACTATAGTCGAATGATAGGACATTTAGGCATGGAAAAAACTCTGTAAGTACTACAAAATCATTTCTATTGGTCAAAATTGTGACAAGACGTCATCAAGCATATCACGTCCTGCACTTCCTACGTCATTGCCAGACCAACCAATAAGAAGAAAGGATCGTACACCCCTTTTCCTACTCCCGATAGGCCATGGGAATCCATCTCAATGGACTACATGTTGGGACTTACTTCAACCAAGTAGGGAAATGATTGTGTTTTTGTGGTGGTTGATCGATTTTCTAACATGGCCATCCCAACAACTTGCAAGAATAATATCACAGTGGAGGCCACTGCTAAGATATTATTTTAATGGGTGTGGGTACACTTCGGGATACCACTGACCATCATATCATATCAGGACAAAAAGTTCCTAAGAACATTCTGGTCCAACCTCTGGTCATTGTTGGACACCAAGCTCACCAAATCCACTGCCTTCCACCCCAAAACTAATGGCCAGATAGAGGTCGTCAACAAAATGATCATGCATATCTCGTGCATGTACAACTCC
Source organism: Picea engelmannii (assembly GCA_009831015.1). NCBI lineage: Eukaryota > Viridiplantae > Streptophyta > Pinopsida > Pinales > Pinaceae > Picea > Picea engelmannii. The sequence continues at coordinate 1,145,851 of ML777295.1, read as the reverse complement.
AAACATCCATGCACATGGGATGAGAGTATCCCCTATGTTCAACACAACTACAACATATCCCTTCATAACTCGACCGACCACAACCCCTTTCAGGTGGGGTTGGGATTTCAACCATCGGGTCACATTGATGTCGCTTACATCCACATAGGAAGAATCATCCCATGCTCAATCTGAGGCCGACAAAGCCACCAATTTCATTGAATGGATTCAACACATCCAACAATAGGTCCATGATATTTACAGAAAGCCAATGCTAAGTACAAACACCTCCATGATCAACACTGGGTGTCGTACAAGTTTCAAGTGGGATACAAGGTTTGGTTGCATTTGCAGAAAGAGCATCTTACATGACCCCATTGGAATCTTCATCTTATTCACTATGGACCTTACACCATCACCAAGGTTGTGGGTAACAATGATTTTTAGCTAAGTATTCCCCCTTCTTTGACCTACACCTAGTGTTCAATATGGACCTCCTTCAACCATACTTCCCACCATTATTGGACACATAAGAGATCACAGAGCACTTGACATTGACAGAGCTCAACCCTGAATGCATGGAAAAAGAATCCATTGATCAGATAAGGGACACTCAGATTAAGGGCACTCGCCAATAGAGGATGCAACTTTATCGGGTTGTCAGAGCAGAGAAACTCCTGCACCAAGGCAAGTGGCTCACCCAGGGATAAGTTCAACAAAAGTTTCCCCAAAGAAATGGAGACCATTGCTTCCTAATGGGGGAGGACTGATCCAAGTGGATATCGGTGGCCACCCACCTATTCCATTGGCTCAAAGAACAATTTCCATTTTGGCAGTTTTTTTTTACAGTTTTTCGGGTCCCAAACTTCTGGGGTTGTTTTGAGGCCCTAAATGACTTTTTTTGGGCTTGACAACGCCTAACATTCAGTTAGAGATAGATGTTATGCCAAATATAATATGTACTCGTCAACAATACCTTTCCAATGGTGTATTGAGCGCCCCAAACAAAGATCGTATGCAAAAGTTATGCCCTCAGGAATTTGATATATCAACTACCCCCATTCGGGCCCATAAACCTTCTGGCGTTTCATGTCTCAGGGTTAGTGTTTTCTCATTTATGTTTTATGTTAAAAAGGCCTTTGGAGCCTCATTGTACTTATCTTCTTGCGAATGAGCATAGATTTCACATCTCTTCTCAGAGATAAGCTATGATCATTCAAGCAAGTTTGTTTCAGTCTGCATTTTACATTTTCAACAGGTTCTTTTTATTAATAGAAGTCAAGTTTTATTGTATATTCATGTGCTTCTTTTCTATACATATTTATTTCATTTCATTCCATTTATAAATCTGGATCATTGGGAGCCAAGACATAGGTGCACGAGGAAGGGAAAGGTACACTATATAGAGGTGCACTCAGACAATGATGAGGAAGAGGAAGAAGTTACACAGGAATAGGGAAATGAGAGGGATGATCGAGTGATGAGTGGCCTCGTGAGGAGGATAAGGGTGTGACTATCACCACTCTATCATGAACTGTTAGATACTACACTTTCAAAGTCAGAGGGGTACTAAGGGGACAATGTGTCACAACTTTGACTGATGGTGGGGTGACCCACAACTTCATTGATGCATCATTGGTGGCAAGGAGATGCATGGATACAAAGGACTTCGATGGGTTCAATGTGGTAGTGGTTGATGTATTTAATATGACATGCACGTAGAATACTATGAGGTCGGCCATGATGTTGGTCAACTATAACTTGACCGATGATTTTTATGTGGTTCATATGGTAGACACCAATATAGTATTGGGTGTTTAGTGGCTTCATTCATTCAGGGAAATTACAATGAATTACTAGGTAATGGAGATGAAGTTCAATACTGCAAATGGAAAGAAGGTTGTTCTAAGGGGTAAGTTAAATGGTGGCCCTAAGATTGTGTCAACCAAAAGCATGTAGGCCATTTTCAGACATGGATATGTAGCATGTGGAACCGAGTGCTTGATTACAACTCAGAAAAATACAGAGGGCCGACAACATAATCATGCAAAAATTCAGGCGTTGTTGAGTAAGCATGAAAAGGTTTTTGGAAAAATACCTCGGTTGACCAAGTTCACACATTTCTTTGCCATATCCTCAAAAAACAAGGCAACAAAGGTAGAAAAGTTGTTCTTTAGGGAGGTATTCAGACTCCATGGGTTGTCGAAGTACATTGTCAGTGACAGAGATAACAGGCTCCTTAGTGCATTTTGGTAGGAGTTGTTCAGGGTTGTTGGCAGAGAGTTGACTCCTAGCACTAGTTACCATCCCTAGACAGATGGTCAAACAAAGATTGTGGACAAATGGCTCAAGGGGTATTTACGTAACTATGTGTTCGAGCAACAAAAGGCATGGGTCAAGTGGTTGCAATTGGGGGAACATTGTAATAATACCACTTATCATATGTCCATTGGTATGACCCCATTCCGAGTATTATATGGCTATGATGCTCCTTCATTTGTTGATTTTGAATTTGGGGATAGTAGGGCTCCCAAAGCCAAGGATTGGATCTAGGAGAATCAATACATCCTCAAGGCTCTCAAGGATGACTTATAGGTGGAACAAAATCAACAAAAGATTTGTGTAGATAGGCACAAAGTTGAGCGTACTTTTGAGGTGGAGGACTTGGTATTTTTGAGATTACAGCCAAATAGATAGTCTTCATTGCAGAAAAGTGGTGCCAAAAATATTAATCCCTCATTTTATGACCTCTATAGGGTGATCCAAAGAGTTGGAGAGGTAGATTATGAGATTGAATTGCCGGAGGGAAGTAAGATCCACAATGTGTTTCATGTTTCGTGCCTCAAGAAGGAATTAGGACAACAAGTCACTTCTTCAATAGAGTTACCTCCATTGGATGAGGAGGGACAATTAGTGTTGGTTCTTTAAGAGGTATTGGAGGTCCGAGAGAGGAAACTGTGAAATAGGGTGATCCGAGAGTACCTCGTTAGGTGGAGAGATTTTCTAGTAGAGGATGCCACGTGGGAAGGTGACCAGATCTTGCAACATCCTAATTTGTAGTTGCTTGAGGACAAACAATCTCAAGAAGGGAGGAATGTAATGTCCTTTTCCAAATAATAGCTCTAGGCGATCGATGTAATAGCCTAAGTGATTCCCATAGGCTATAGTTAGTGGAGAAAAGGGAACTAATTAATTATTTAATGTCACCGGAGCGGGAAAATAATCTTTTTAAAAGGTGACATAGAGTAATTAGGTAAAAAGGTGTTTTAAGTGACTTTGAGTTAACGAAGTCACTTTACTTTATTAAAAGGGTAAAAGGGTCGGAAAAGGGTCAACGAGGAAATAAAAGGAGAATGAGGGCGCCCTCTCTCATTATGCATTGTTATTTTCTAAAAATTAATTGGAGAGAGCTCTTGTGACTTTTGGCTCTTGGGATGAAAAACCCTAGAGGAGAAGATTGGTTTCGATGGTGAGACCATCCACCCTAGTTGGTCATAGAGAGAAGATCATTCAAATCTTTTCCTTGTGTTTCATTGTGATGGAGTTTGGCATTTTGGTGGTTGAGTTTCTTGTTTGTGGCCAAGTTCTGATTGTGGTGGCTGAGTTTTATTATTTGGTGGTTGGGTTGCTTGTATTAGGGCTGAACTTTCCCGCTGGGCAAGTTTCTTGAGCTTGGGAAACATTTTATTGTTGATGGGGTCGAATCCCTTGCCCAAGAGGATGAGTTATCTGTTGTGGGATGAATCCATTGCTGGGTTGACTTCATTATCTCTTCTTTGTTGTGGGACGAGCTCATTGTTGGGTCAATTTTCTTATTTATGTGGCTGAGTTCATCGTGGGAGGTCAAATATTCCCTTTGAGGGCCTAGTTTACAATATTAGTGATCGTATTCCCTCAACTGGGGGAAATTCTAGTTTGTGAAGGGAACACTTCTAGAGCAGGACCGATACCATTATAGGAAGCCTAAGTTTCTAAAGGGAGGAGCCAATTTCTTCATTGTATGAGGTTGTATTTCCTTACAACAGAGACATATTATTTTTTGGACGTTATTTGCTAAAGGTGTTGAGTATATTTACTCTGTGGGGAGTTGATCTTACCATCTTTATTTACCAGTTGTAACAGGTCAGAGTTATCTAATAAAATTAGCTCTTTGTGTGTGATATTTACTTGTTGCTATGATATTTTGTTTGAGGTAATTATTGGGTATCTGTCTTTAATGTTTGTATGCAAATGGAACACTTAAATGGATATTGAAATCCTCAATCAACCATTGAAATTATATGTGAGAAACCCATATAGCAAACACTAAGTCATTACGACAAAAATAACCTACAACCTAAGTGTTTGACGAAATTCATCACTCATAAACACTCTTAAATTGCTACAACAATGAGGAAAAATTGTGACAACAATAGGTAGGTACATTATAGACCTCCACCCGGGGGTTGAAATTGGATGCTTGAACTGAAATTTTCTTAGAATTGATCATAGTATGTTGTCTTGGGCCATGATAAATTCCTCATGCCATTGTAAAGATTTCCTTGTTTCCCGAAGTTCCTTGTAATCCATATTCCTACTTCTGAAATATTGACAACAACATAGTGAGAAAAATCCTCTAGACCCTATAATGCCAAGCTTACTGAGTCTACCTAAGCCAACAAATACCAAGAAGCAGGAGTCGAACCGTAGCAAAATCACAAATGTAAATTAAAGATAGCCAAAGAGAAATCTGAATTCATCATGAACAATAAACTCACCACTAATTCAAATGCCTCAACTGAGACGGGCGTTGAGGGAAGATTGTTTCCCAACGAACCATGAGTGCCAAGAGAGATCCACTGAATCTTAGCCAATGCAACATCTTGAAGCTCTAGAGGCCAAACACAAAGCAACACCAAAGACAATTCAATTTCTATATACCGGGCTATTTAGACCTGAATCACCTTTGCCAGTGTTGGAAAACAACCAAGCTCTTATCCATATTGCCACCTTGCATGTGCCTCACATGAGAAAAGTGTTCATTAAACAACATGAGGGAGGATTCAATCATGTGACAAGAACGGGTAGGTCTCATCGTATAAATCTTTGCTCCAAGAGAGCTTGATGACATGTGATTTACCATGTGATGACTTGATGAATTATTCCGTGAGATTTTCATTCCTTAATCAGGAAACCGGTTGTGAGTAATCTTTGTCATTGATAACGATTGTCCCAACCTTTCTGCTAGTGGCTAGATTTGCTTGATAATCCACCACCGTGTTATTTTCTCACAACATGTGGAAATAGTTCACAAATGTGAAGGATTCTTTAACTATTTTGATCCTTTCAAACACTGATGCTGACCTGAAATCCAACAAGGAAGAACGATAAATTAAGTGCCTTATAACTAATTTTGAGTCCCCCACCACCGACAAACTTGAGATGTGGATATTTTTATCTAAATTAATGCTTTGCAAGAGTGTGTAGGCTTCAACTAGGTTATATTTAAAAGATATTCATAGGCTCCAAATGAATGTATAAACTATTGTACTTGTAGGATTATAAATAACCCCTCTTGCACCTACCACCACATTTTATTAAATGATAGAGATGGTGAAAGACCCACATTTTTCAAGATTGTATGGAAAACAATAAAAATTTAGAAAAATTATGTTAATCATTAAAATAAAATAAAGAAAATTAAAAAGAAATTATTTAAATATCATTAAACTTAGTTATCACAATTGTATAATAATATACAAAACTACTATATTAAATTATATAATTGTTAAAAATAATTGTAAAATTATTTATAGATATATAATTAATTAACTAATTTCCCGGTTGGGCTTGACGCTGACAAGACAACCCAAGCCCACGTGGCGATGTTGTAATCCGACATGAATGGAATCATGCTTAGGGAACATGGTGGAAGGTCGACGTAGGTGGCAAGCACTTGGTAGTCAAGTGCGAATGAAGCAATGATGGTACAAAGGGAAGAGAAGAACGTGCAACATGCATGATTAAACAACATGAGAGTTGAGGGTCAAGGTGAGGAGTTGGTACACAAATTTCATGTCCAAATGAGCCTAAGATTCTAGAAGAGGAGGGGAGTCGTATCAGGCGTTATTGCTCCGAGTGGGAAGAGAGTACGTGTGGGGTTTCCATGATGAAGTATTGGTGTACTTTGTATTGTAGAGAAGTTGATATGAAGGGTGGTTCAAAAAATGCAGGTGCTTCTTGCAAGAATCAATAAGATGCAAGGAGAGATCTTGCTTCATACTAAAGGCCTCCTGACATTGGGACGACAAGAAACAAGGCAAAAACGATAGTCCTACTTATCGGTATTCATGGAAGGAGTGGCGTCTCTAGGTGGTTTGTGTGTTCGATGGCCCGATAGTGGAGTAAGAAGGGGAAAGCTTGGGGCGGGCATGACAAGGAAGCTTCCACTTCTCGGGGTCCTGCAACCAATACTCAGGCAACATGAAATAGATTCATGGAGTTCTTCTCTGAGGAGGAGGAGAGGGTAGGTGAAGAATTTGAAGGACGAGACCGAGATTAAATATTGGATATGTCAGAGAGAGAGGTGTTGGAGGAGGTGGAGGACTCGATAGAAGACCCTTTCTATTCCAGGACTAGGGATATGAAGTACTTCAAGATCGAAGAAACATACTGGATCATGAAGGAAATGGTGGGATAGGTGTTGCACAAAAATAGGAACGAACATGTTGATATCCTTCATGCACACCACATTTTAGAAGGAAAATTTGATCTATTATGTAAATCTTAGTGTGGCATCAGGTTTAAGGTGTCATCAACTGCTTAGGAACCAGGGAATTTGAAGGACCAACATGGCTCTCCAAGCCTTCCTGGTTCGACAAGCTACCCAATTGACTTGGACGAAGAGCATAAGGATGCGGTAGAACTCGACAGTGAGTGCGACACCAAACCGAGAAAGGCACAACCCTCAACAGACGTGCCATGATAAAAGGTTCATGGTTCTTTGGTTTTTGAATGTTATTTTACTTATCGTCAAGTTAAATATAACTAATATACTAGGGTACTTTCTATGGATAAAGTTCGACTAGTATAGTTGGCTTATGGTATAACCATAGATAGTAGGTTTCGAACTCTGCACATAGATTTGTTTTTTTTCTATTAGTATGGGTCTTTTGGTTTGAAATACATTGATATTATGCTGGGGATTGGACCTGGTTTCCTTTTTTGGTATGTCCCCTCGACTTGACTGTAACATTTTGTGAATATAATAGAATACCCTGATGTTTTTTATCTTAATTTTTTTTTTAACTAATTAAAATATAGCTTCGATTATATTTGGTAAGGTGAGAGGGCAATGGAGGAAGACATAGTGGATTATTATGAAGACCCTCTCAAAAGGTAAAAAATATTTGGGTATTCCAATATAGTTGATGTCAAGAAAGGAGATGAGAGTGGTGACAATTTGGCATCTTTTGTTAACGGGGATGTTTTAGAGATCAACACTCCTAGGAACCATAATATCCTAAATACCTTAGAATTGACTTCTAAATATCTCCCTGTTTAGGAAAAGGTATGAAGAACCTTACTCAATCATTTTCAAATCTTGCTAGGCCAAGGGCAAGATAGTTGGGAATGTTACCCAGGGTTTATAGCCTTTAATTCAAAACAATCTCTTAATCCAAAGGTAATATGTACTAGGGACTAAGGCTGATTTTACATGTCATATGTAGCTGTAAAAAAAAAGAAAAGAAGTGGAGATATACATAAGTGTGTACAGGAAAAGAGACGAGAATAAAAGTAAAATCTAAACAATATCATAAGATATGCATGTGACACTGAAATCAGAACACTGCTTTTTTTTGTATTAATTTCATTCTGAAATACAAAGCGAAATTCTCTTCACAAACCCTCAGATTTAGAAGCCTCTGATGGAAACGATACAAAAAGACTCTGACAACAAAAGAAACTGAAGATAAAGATATGGATCAACTTGCCATAAAAGTGTTGTCACTTGAGTGTGCAAAATATCCTTTATTAGTTATGAAATCTAATCCATAAACAAACAAGAACACACAGACTGCCAAAGAAGATCATAACCTTTAGAAACAAGATTTTGAAAGATATGATTAAGTTTTGAATCCTACTTCCTTCAATAAGACCATGTTGTCATCAAGATGGTTTAGCTTTCTAGTAAACTCAGAATGAATGAGGAAAAATAAATATCTCACAAGTATAAAGAAGACCTTATATAAGAAGTTGTCCTTCTGTTCTCTCCTCCATTTGTCTCTTTTTTTTATTGAGATTTTATTCTTCTTCAAAACAAGTTATGGTAGTTCAACTACCTTTCCTTTGCTAAGCTTTAGTTAGCTTAACCACTAGTTTGAGACAAATAGATAATAATAAACATGGGTCTATTAAATAATAACTAAATAGGTGGGACCCCTAATCTCTTTGTTAAATTTTAACAAAATATGACTCCTCCTTGTTACTCCCTTTTTATTGACTTCAATAATCAACATAATGTGAAATATAATAACCCAAGATATGCTCTGACATTTTCCTTGTAACTCCCATTCACACACACACACACACACACACACACACACACACACACACATATATTTGTATGTAACAAAAATAAAATATGATTGTTGACCAAAAATAGGATAATATCGACACTATCCAAAACATTCTGTCTAAATATATGCTTGCTATCCAAAACAAACAACTTATTACCATGACAATAACAACATCAAAATCTATATTTTCTATGAGAGGCGGCTTTCCTCTTTCCACTACTGCCCTCTTTTGATCTTTCTGTTGTAGCCTTAGGCTAATTGGAACATTGAGGATGGATCTCACTAATGAGATGGGAGAAATTGTGTTTGATGTGAATATGGGAGGATACCGATTTAGAGGAATTTTCAGAAGAGTTAGGGGAATTGGCCACTTTTTTCCCTTTTTCAATCTTTGGTTTGGGTATGGTGGTTTTGAGCCTTTTGCTTGCATGTGAGGACTGTAAAGGAGAAACGATGTGATCAACTTGGGAATTTGGATTGAATGGCGGTGGAGGAGGAGGTAATAGAAACGATACTATAGGCCAACCATTATGATGTGCAATAGGATGATGGACGAGATCTTTCCAACCATCATTGGCAGGTGGTTCTGGTTGCACAGAAATGTGAGGAGGAACACAGATACCAGACAAAGTCTTATTTTCATCCATGCACAAAGACTCATTGCTTGTCGAGGAATGAGAGGAAATGAGAGATATGAATAATATTGCATGGTCTCTTGGAGAAGAGGGTAAGAGGTAAGGCACAGTCTCAGGTGTAGAAAAACACCGCCTCTTTCCCTGTGAATCTCCATGGAAATATCCAAGATGAAAATACTCCCACTTTGAAGAATGAACCTCTGACTGCTCTACGATGGCCATGTCCTGGTATTCCTCAAAATCTAAGCACAATGGTTGGAATTCATGATAAAACAAATCTGCATCCTCAAAAGGGTATGTACCAAAGGATGACTGAAAAATACTTTGAGTATATTGTGTCAATTCATCCTCGAAGGGGCAGAACAAATCTGTAACCATATCATCACCAAGCTGCCAAAAAGATGAGTCATATACGTATTAGGATCACTCCTCTAATGATGAAACCCCCTCTGCCTGAGAGCTACCCTCAATGTCATAAATGGGGCTCTATAAAGTTTGAGACAACTAAGATCCCATCTGTGTCTTCCAGTCTGTATCAAAGTCTCTATAGGCTCATCAACCATATCGAAGGGTACTTTTATAAGACCATCAATATGAATGACCATCTTTTCATCTTCGTGTATAGGAGGAGAAGAGGCATGGACGTATTCAACTGGACCTTCAAATTCTTCATCATCGAGACTGATCACTTCTTCAACATTAGGAGGTAAACAAGGCTGGACAACCTCGGCTTCATCAAGCATGATCAAAGATGGAGGTGCCTCAATATGTTGTGCCTTATCATAATTATTCTTTCTTTTTATAGACAATCCTGTCCATCACCTCTTCATCACAAGAGGCTTGATTCTGAGTGCATAGTTCTTTGCTTGCTTTTCTTCAAGGGGATCTGTCATATCCAAGTTTTCCTCCGATAATTCTTCATTTTCAAGGTCATGGAATAAATCATCATCATCAAGGTCTTCGAAAGGGTCACAACTCATTGCGTTCTCTTCTTGATGACTTTCTTCATATGTCTGTTCTTTGAATACTTCTTCATCATCAAGGGCAAGAAATAATTCTCTTATGCGATTCATCATCTCTTTAGCAACTTTATTAGCATCCTTCTCCTTTTCCATCTATAAGAAATCCATTGTTGAGTCACAACAATTTCTGGATGAGGGTTCATTCCATGGTTCCATAGTTCCATTGAATGAAAAGACACCTCAAAGGAGTCGCCAGGTAAGATTAAATCTCACCAAAGGAGGAAAAGGGGAAAGAGGGAAAGGTGGGTTCATGGAAGGTGGAGTCGCCATATGAGCTTCAATATGAGCTCATTAAGAAAAAGGGAAAGGGAACGTCACTTAGGTGGAGTTGCTATGCAAGCTAAGGGAAAGGATTTGGGATAACTTACCAAAGTGTCGTTAAGGTACAAAGAAGATTCAAAATCTTCCCCAACAACAACGCCAAAATGTTCTAGCACAAGTTTTAGGTTGGGAAAATCCCGACCCAACCACAAAAGAAAGTGCTATAACCGGGGAATCCTACACCCAATGTCACCTCGATGTAGGTCCTGCACTTCAAGGGTGACTAGGTCACTCTAGGGAGGTGATCCCGGTGACCCTAGGGGGAATGAGATGGGGATGGATGGATATGGAATTGGACCCCCTAGAGGTCAAGTCTAAATGGAGTGATATGTGAAGGGATATACCTTGTAGATCAAGAAAAATTTACCCCAAAGATGTGATACTTCTCTGGATGATTGTACCTGCCCGAGACATAAGAAAATCCAACTTGCAATGATATATGTTAGTATGGATCAACAAGTTAATCTTTCTGTTCCTAGTTTGAAGCAATGTAAAATAGATTATATCAGCATATAAGGCATCTAAATCAACATATAAAATCATAATATTGACCAATGATATTATCAATGAGTTAGGCAATCAATTGTAAATGAAATATGGCACTTTGAGGATGAATAAAGCAAGCTGTTGTAACATGTGTATTTCTACAGAAAATTGCAGCCTTATGGCTGTATATTTTAGTCACTTATATCAGAAAATTACACCATCAAAACATGCCAACAATTATCCCAAAATACGTGCCCTAGTTAGTAGAGTAAATGAACAAAATTTAAGAGCTAGTCTAGGGTTAGTTTAGGAGTTAAGATTAGTTGTCTATCTAGGTTAGATCAGCCCTAATGGCTGTAGGTTAGGGTTTGTAACAAAAATTAAAGTAGCAGGAGAGAGGGGACGATCTAGTAGGGGAATACTCCTCTCAATGTGGCAAACCAATTCCAAGCAAGAGATATTTTGAAGGACAAGAATTCACGTTTCCCAAGGCAACAATTTTATATCTCCAATGCAAAAAATAGATGACTAGTGCCTTTAATATTGGGTTAATGGAGTCAAATAAATTAATTAGAGATGCTACTTCATTGGGGGTGTAAATCCTCTTACTTCCCAAGGCAAGTATCTCGAGTTAGGGTTTGAGAATGAGGCGTGTAAATCGTCTTACTTCCTCAAACAAACCATTGCAACATCAATGAACTTCAAGCAATAAATTATGGGGACTAGAGTGGGGGTGTAAATACTCTTACTTCCCACTTAGCTCCTAGCACAACAATCCTTGACTTTAAAATATGATAGAATAAGAGTAGAAAACCATACTAAAATCAAGAAAGATGCTAAGACAATCCACCATAAAAGCTAGAAAACATCCATCCAAGGCTAGTGCCTCACTCCTCCATAAACCATTCATCAAGATAGCCATAAACAAGTGCACAAGAGACAAAATAATCCAAGTGTAGTGAAAAATTCAAATCAATTCCTCTCACAAGAGGGAGAGTTATGTCCAAATGAGATCTTATGATCTCTTATTTATACCAAATGTTGCTAAGGTGACTTGTCCATATATTAAGGAGTAAACCACATGACTAGGGGTCAAAAACCCTAATATTGTTCCCTTTAACAAAGTAATATTAAACAATTCATTTAAAGTTTCACTTTTTCACAAATAAAATCTTAATTTTACATATACGCCATCCCTTTAGGGGACATTTTGCCACTTGGGACAAGTCATTGGCGTTGAAGAAGATATGGTAGGCCTCCAAAGGCCACATGTCAAGCATCTATGCAATCTCCTCATGGACAAGGTCTCATCCTCCTCAAAACGTCCACGTGTCAATGCCACCACCAAACCCTAGCCCCCAAGTATGACGTCAAGCTAAAAAAGAAAACATTTTTTCCCTCCTGGGCAAATCGTTTGGAATGTGAGGGATGGGATAGGTATTGCACATCATATTCTAGGTATTAAATTCTTTATCTCTGTGATCTGACATGTGGACCCTTGGCATCCAACTTGTGGGCTTGCAACCCCATGGAAGCCCAAGCTAGGCTTGTTCTCCCAAAACTGTTCACCAACTAGGTCCTGCAAAGACAAATGAGCACACCCTCCAAGGATATCAAGTCATAACATCATGATAAGTGAATCCAATCAATAAATGAGCCACCTAAGCATGTGCATCAAGGATCACTATATCAAACAATTAATTGCTCAAAGACACTATGCGACTTGTCAAGCTTGAATATGGGAGGGTTGACGAGGTGTCCTATTTGATAGATCTTTCCCTAGGTCAAGGAGAGTTTCCAAGAGATCCCTCTCTAAGCCATGTAAAGTGGGTGAAGTGGTTGGGGTCAAGACTCAATGGGAATAGGGTTCATGACATACAAGGGGTCACAATGTCCCATTCATGGGTTCCTTTGTATAGGGTTGTGTGGTACCTTCATCCACAATGCATTTTGTCCAATCCCATTAAATGCCATTCTTTTATTCTTTCATAATTTTAAGGGGAGATTGAAGGTCATTTCCCTGGCATGGTGACCAGATAATGGCAATGTCACCCACAAACACCTAGTGGAAATGAGAAAGTTGACTCATGATGAGATCCCATTTCTCTCAACCATGTAACTGAGAACCATTACCCTGGTTTGGTGACCATATGATGACAATGTAATACCACTAGATATTCATGGACGTGATAGGTCGGCTCGTGTTAAGACCTACCATACTTCAACTAACCTTTTAAGCATTCTTTATTATATTGTGGGTCCCCTTTACTCAAAGATAAGCGTTTCATTTCTTTCTTGGGTGATCCCTGGGTGAAGCATTTGGAAGGTTCATACAAGGCTTTTGTCTTTTACTCAAAATCAATTCATCTGGGCTTTCAACCCCTTCTTCCCATAAAATGAGGAACAATCCCTTCTTGGTTCAATACACCCTAAAATACCAAGGGATAAGGAAATGAAGGGGAATAATGATGGAAAGTGGTAAGCATGGTCGGGAACGGTAAAATGGATCTTTAAGGGAGTTCCTAGTAGCAAACCCATCCCCAAGAAAGACCACTTACTAGGGCACAATGCCAATCACCAAGGTGAAGTAGGGAAAAAGGCATAATGTCCAAGCATATATAATGAAATCTAGAGAAATATAAGATACAACATACTCAATTGGCTTAAATATTGAAATGATGCTCACCATAATACTGACTTGTACCTCATGGAGCAAGGCCCACTGCCTTTTGGAAACCAACTGATGTGGTGTATGCCATTTGCAAATCTATGGTCATATGTGGTGGTGAGAGGGGTTTCCAACAGTGCAAAAGGGTACCGCTGGTCAAGTAGTCTTTCGACACTCCATATCTGCAACCCGAGGGCCTCGAGACATAATCTCCTTAATTATCCACAAAATGGGGACAACTGGCATCATGTTTAGCGTAATGCATACACGGTCATTTTGAGCTTTATACAACTAATTTATTGTTTAGATTTACGTCAAAGTTTTTTGGGAAACAAATCACAACATCATTAATATATAGTAAGTTACTTTTACAACTCTAAAGGGTTTCTCAATTCAAGTTAGTTTGCAAAGGAAGAAGTAATATTGAACACTAACTTCATAGTCATGAAGGTTTCAAGCATCTATTAATGGTAATGATGTCTAATTAATTCCACATTTTAGAATCACTTGTTTTCAAGGAAATTTGATCAAGCGTTCAAGCGAGGCATTAAGTATTTCATTTTCATCACATATTGATAATTATAGTAAATAGTGGTAATGTTCTTTAAACTCCAAAATATTGATTTCACAAGCATATAGTTAATCCTTTTTCAAAAAAGTGGGAAATTATTGACATTGGCATGTAAAATTCATAACCAATCAAACTTGAGCATAGGGTTGAGACAATTTTGAATAAGGCTTAATCATTTATATGCTTATCTAGCTATTTAACAATTGAACCATCTTTTAATAACCCTTACCTAAAGTGAATTTATGCAATTTCATACTCTTAGTTACCTCAGAATAATCATTACCCAACTCGATTCTTAAGGCGTTACTTTAGGAAAGTTGTCATATTATTATGCACAATCAATTGTTTACAATTTTCCCCAACTCCAAATTGCAAAAGAAATAACGTCATGACTACTATCATTTGATCTAAATGAATCAATTTTATTTATCATCTCAAGCAACCCAAGATTTCATTTAGGAATTAGTCCTTCTCAGATAAAATAAGTTGTAGAGTATGGCAAAGGTTCCTTATGTTTTTTTAAGATGTCATTACATGTTATGAATTTGAAACTAAGGCATGTTCATCCTTTCACATGATCATCAATTTATTCAAGCATATCATCAATTAATGTTCTTCCACCAAAGAAATTAAGTGAGCATAACATCTTGGTAGAAGATTTATTTGCCTTCATTAGCACTTGTAAGTCATTGATGCATGCCACTTTTCCTACTGAGGGCTAAAATCTTGGGTTCCATTCCCACCATGGCTCTTGCCTAGCTATTCTCCTACAGTTTTCGATCGATGATGTGGGTACATTATACTGATGCTATTCTCCTGCACAATCTGCACTTGTTCACCAAGAATTCCAAATAAATCAACTGCTGCTGGAGTATATTTCCATTTTCGAATAGCTCCATCCGTCACTCTCTATTCTCCATCTCCAATTATAAATAAAAAAAAAACTAAATGACAGAGAACTTAGTGATTCATTCTTTGCGTTCTCTGCGCTTACATGGATACAGTTTGTGTCAAGATGGCGAGTTAATACATATGCATCATTTTTCTGTTATCATCATTTTGTCTTAAGCATAATGGGCAGAACCTTAGGAAATAAAACCCTCGAATTAAACCAAAGCTTGATAGGAATGGAGGTTGTCATCCTTTTTATTC